>JAJQOW010000471.1:0-110679 GCA_037975125.1 Latrodectus hesperus | reverse complement strand
AAACACGTTCTCGGATGTCGAGCTTTGATCTCGGAAAGAAGTAAAACATGTTCTACTTTTTCATCCGAGATTTTAGTCCACAGCCAATCAGCTTTATGAAAGGGTGACGTCATCGAAGAACACGAAAATCGAATTTTTCAACCCGAAGAATTTTTTTTGTCAAACAGTTGTTTTCTTTGTGGGACATTGACAAAATGAATTGGGCAAAAGAACAAATCGAAATTCTAATTGAAGAATATAAAGGGCAGCCATAACTACGGAATGTAACTTCTGTTGATTATCACAACAAGAATTTCAGAAACAAAGCATACGTAGAGCTGTCTGCTGTATTAAATCTATCATCAGACGAAATTAAAAAAAATAATTAATTTAAGCCAATTCTTATGTGAACAAAAGAAAGTGCTTCAATCACAGCAAAGTGGCACTGGTAAGTTATTTTTTATTTTGTAAAACAATAGTTGCCTTAGAAATTCATTGCTCATGCTATATTGATACTTAAATATAATTAATTTGATATTGCAAAGTCAACTATTTCACAATTGATTCACAAATTTTAAGATTCACAATTATTTTGATTATGAAATGCTTGTATATGCTGATGCTTATAAACCACATGAATTTAACCGCTGGTAACATTTTTGAAAACCGCATCAAATGTTACATATACTAAGATTTTACCTTTTAAATCCTCTTTATCAAATAAATTTTGAAGGATTTCTTTTTAAAAACTTTTGTTTCTGACACATAGTGTTCTTTGAACCGGACCTTATGAAATATAATCTATTGCTGTGGTGTTGCAAGTGTTTAAGAAAGATCTTAAAAATTAAATTGGATTAAAATAGCCAAACAATTTATTAAATACAAGTAAGTAAAAAACTTGAAAAAAACAACTCACCTCTAACATTTGTAAAATTTAAGAGCAAATTAATTTAGTTCAATCTGTTTAAAACATTGTGAGTTCAGTTCAGTGCAAATATTTAAATATTTTTGGAATTATAGTCACCATACTACAAATATCACTTTATACATAAATAATATTTTTGCATACAAAATTAAAGGATTCAAAAAATAAAATACATTCAAGAATAAAAAGAAATTTACTTATTTAACAGCAAAGTGTAAAGTTAGATATACATACTTATAATCTGTGCAGCTAAATAAGTAATTTGTTTTAAAAAATTCAATTAAGAATTATATATTTCAACATTTAAATTTTTATAAAATTTTCTCAAGTTTTTTTTATGTAAAAAATATTAATTTAAATACTGCATCATAAGTTTTCCCTCTTATTAATCAAATAGGTTGATGTATATTTTCTAGTTTTGTTATAACTAAGAATAAATATAATACACAGTTAAGATAGATAGAAATTCTATAAATATAAAATAGTTAATCAATTTCAATGAAACTTTTAATTCTTGAGATAATTTGTAGTCAAATTCTAAAAAGTGAATAAGTATAAAAAATGATTTGCAAATTTAAGTGTGTGGAATATAAATTTTATACATATTTATATAAAAGTTTTTCATTAATATAATACTTTTTTTATGGAAGATGACAAACTTATCATTTAAAAATGAAAGTACCTACAAAATATCTATTTATAATATTTTTAATTTAAATACATAAATACTCTTGATCATACTAACATAAAATAATTAATCAGTTAATTTCAATACTAATTCACAAATTTAATATACAGACAATATTATGAATACAACAACTCTTAATATAACATACTTACTTTCATTAAAATATACGATTTATTAATACATTGTTATGTATTATAATTTTAAATTAAAAATATACAAGAACAGAAAGCAAAACAAAATACAATCATGCAACTTTCCTGCATAATTTTAGTGCACGTATCAATGTGAAAAACAAGGAAATTTTTTTTTTCCTTTTTGAATTGTAGACATATATTTCAATATGTGACGTTTGAGAAACATTTAAAAATCAGAACTCAAATTTTGCAATTAACAGAGAGATAATAGAAAATAAGATAGAAGATTCACCTTTGGATCTTTGCTGGACTTTGAGGTAATTTCTTTATTAGACATTTTTATTTCTACCGAAGTATTTTCAGAAGTTGAATCAAGCAACACATCTTGAAAAGATTCTAATTTATCTTTTTGAACTAAACTATTTCTTTCAACGCAACTTGCTTCTTCCACTATTTCATTATTAGGGCAATTTTTTTCACTACTTTCATTAGTTTTTAAATCTGGAGTATCATATAATTTAATATTAACTGCATCAAGAGTTTCACTATTACCCAAACTTTGCATAAGATCCTCTAATATATCATTTTCAAACAAAATATTTCTTTCAATGCAACTTGTTTCTTCAACCAAATCCTTATTAGCAGAATTTCTTTCAACACTCTTATCAGTTTTTGAAACTGAGGAATCATTTGATTTTGCACTAGTTGAATCAAAAGAGATACAATATGACTCAAACCTTGCACAGGTACTTCTGATTTATCTTTTTCAACCAAACTGCTTCCTTCGATAATATTCATTTCTTCAACCAACTCATCATTAGTATAGTTTTTTTTCAATACTCTCATCAATTAATCAATACTGGGTCAATGTTAGCATCATTTGAATCACTGTTTAATAATTCAACATAAAATGTACCAGTATTGACATCATTTTTTGTTGAAGTATTAGAAGTTAGATTTTTTAAGTCTAATACCTCCCTGTAAGAATTTATATCATCTTCATTTTTATCCAAATCCGATTTTTGAAGATGGGCCATATAGATTATTCAATGGTTAAGAATAATTTAAGCAAAAGATAATGTATAATTATATCCATGCCATGTGTATAATTAAAGACAGCGATGATGTTTCCTTGCAAAGAACTGCTAAATGAAAGCATTTTAATATTTTGAAATGGCAGAGGCTAAACGTGACTAATTGACGGGTTTTCAATTTGACTGCCTACCTAGGTGGATACAACTATATAACATTCAAAATAAAACTAAAAGAAAAAATTAATAGGTATTAACATTTTTTTTTTATTTATAATTTATGACGAGTCGCTGCATAGAAACTAAACTATATCTCTATCATTTCCATCACCACAGAAAGAACAAAGAAAAAGCATGCTTTCGCGTTGTTTATATTTGTACTAAATAAACTGTTGCTAGATTTATCATTTCAGAAAATTTTAAAAAGTGGCAAAATATTTCTTCCTTTTCTTTGATTTTCTTACTTGTGCATGTGCTTGTGATTCTTCTTTCATTTTTTTAGAGATTTTTTTCAATTCAAACTGTCATTTCCCATCGTCTTCATTATTATGTAAGCTTGAATAAAGTGAGCTTATCTCGGCCGTTCCATCCGTCCGTGAATTGAAGAAAATATCATTTGCTCCAGATTCAAGGAAATTCTTGATATTTAAAATTTGTGTGCTTCTTCTGATGGACGACGGAATTGTCATTAGCCTAGAACTTAAGATTCCACAGAACGGCTCAGATAAATGTGGATACAATCAGGCACAGGAAAATTTCTTCACGGCACGGGAATAAAGCCATTCGTGCCATGCCAATCATTTGCATTGCGAATAGGAACAACGTAGAACATCTCGCGATGTTCTGTTGTCAGTTCGAGATTGCTTGTCTCTTTTTCATCGTCTTCCAAATGATTATCCATTAACATTTGAATCGAAAGAATTTGCAAGTTCCATAAATAAAGTGGGATGGATTCAAACGTCTGATTCAAATGAAATAGACGCTCAAGAAAAATGTCGAAGTTGTTACAAAGTTGGTTAATTGTGTGCCGTAAAAAATCGCAGAGAGCAAACACACATAAAAAAATATGTGTACAACACTCTGCAATTTTTTATCCGTTTAATTTCTAAGTCTAAAGGACTAACCTTTCATGGATTTTACTATTCCTTGATCTTTAACATTTCGTTGATTGTCGCCTTGGGACGAACAACATGCAAGTCCGCAAGAAGGTGAGTGTCCAAGTCTCATCACTGGCAATCATAGAATTAAATCCGTCATCTCCTTTCAGAAATTTTTCGTACCGTTCATTTTTAAAAAAAAATTTCAATATCTTTCACCGGAACGATGAGTTTTTAATGACAGTCATTCGTTGTCATTGGCATTTGGAAATATGTCAGGCCAGAAAAAACGTAAATCTTTTTCCCATCGAATGTGCTAGTGAATTCTATTTCTCCGGTAACTGTTTCGTTTTCATCGTTTTGAATGAGCTTGAATCCTGCGATTAAATTCAAGTGGTAAATCATTGTGGAAGAAATAAAGATACGGCTCGAAATGAAAAAAAATTATGAAATGCCTTCGTCCCAGCTCTCCACATTTATACTGGTTAAGCCGGAAGTCCTTATCAACATGAAAATCTTTGATTCTTGTCTCAATGTCGGACATTAAAAAAAAGTTTTAATGTCATATAGAAAAAATATTGCAAGATGTAGGGAAAAACATGCAAAGCGTACAAGAAATAATCACTATCATCGTGAAGGTCTTTAAAGAACATATAGAAGCAATGTATTCAAAATTATTGAAAGCGTAGAACCGAATGTTCAAGATCTTCAAGTTTTGTTCATTAAAAAAATTATTTTGTGGTGTTCGTCCAAAATTGGTTAATTTTTTACCCATTTAATTTTTCTTATGGCTAAAGAGCTAACAAATTTTTTTCTCACGGAATTTAATCTTCGTCATCGATATTCAATTCTAATATTGCGTCTATAGCATCTCGGAAGTTCGAAAAAATACTGGTGTCCGGCAATGGCTGTCATCTTGGTCTTGTCCTCAGCGTTAGTGAATTTCAATTTTCCGGCGACCGTTTCTCCGTGTTCATTGACGATTAATTTCAGTATTGCGATGAAATTACCATTTTGAAAGAAAAAAAAATCTGAATGAACATGTGTCGACCTTATATACTAGATGAACAGGCTGTCCTTTTCAACATAAATAACTTTCATTCTTGTATTAAAATCGTTTTATTGAATCTTTTTTTTTTCTTCATATAATTCTTTTCCGTGTGCTTGCCTTTCAAGAGCACTGAATCTCTTGAAAAATTAACGTTTTGAATAAACCTGTTGAAAACGAAGACTACGACCATTGTACAATGACAATGATGTTCTTACGATTCCTAGATTTCCGTGTGCCATTCGCATTGCCATTTTCTGTCATCTTGATTTTCCAACGTTGAATTTCGGACAACCGTGATTTTCCAAAATGATATTTGGAATATTTAAAGCGTCCAATAACTCCTTTTCGCATTGATCGCCTTTGTAGGCCACGACATCTTTATACACTTTTTTCGTTCTGTTGTAAAAAGATTTCACGATGTCTTCGAGCTCGTTCAATGGATTCAAGTCCCGTTCTTTGAAACTGGCTCGAAATGTTAGTTCGTGAATCCGTTTCTGGAATATTTGGTGTTCCGCCAGTCTTTCGGACTCGGGGAAATGTGACGAAGATCGAATCGAAATCCGTACGGCGATGGATTTTCGTTGGTGGCTTCGATCAATCCGAGTTCTCGACACAAGAATTTTCCTTCGCGAACGAAGCCATCCATGTCTATGATCATGCAAATCATTTCCATTATTTCGTTTTGCCTCGTCGTCTTAGATTTCTCTTTATTATAAGACCGTTAATAAAGCCAACAAGATTTGTGAGAACTTGCTCTAAAGGGGGAAAAATTTAGAGAGACGATTTCTCATGAAATGTGGCTCATACTATGAAAAATGAAACGCGAACGACTGTTTATATACCAAATAAACTAAGAAACTAAAGATGAAATATGAAATATAAAACATTTTTTGTACTTTAGCTTTACTTAACGAGGTGATCTGGATAACGAATTCCAGCTTGAGTGGAAAACTGCCTTACAGTGTGTGTACTTGTGAGATTTTTCTGAGGATAATATACAATTGTTTTCGCTTAAAATTTTTACGCACTTTTAGGAGCAAGGCGAACCTTGTCAGATGGATATAGAATTATTTTGCGTGAGCTCGTTTGAAAGTGCGTGCTTGGTAAGATTTCCAAAGTACGCGATAAAATTTGTAATTGATTTCGCTAAATTTTGTCATTGCGTGATTTAGATTTCCCAAGTACCTGATAATTTACAATTCCTTTGATAAATTTTTAATTTATCAAAGGAATTGTAAATTAAAATTTAATATTAAATGATTTTTAAAACAAATTTTCATATTACATGATTTATTTAAATAACTTTATTTCATTTCAAAAAAAATATTCTCGATCTGAGCAAAATTTGAAAGGGTACCGGTGCTCACACATTTTTTCGAGCGACTGTAATTGGTTACTGATAATTTTCTCGGCGAGCACCTTGCCGAATATAGAGTTATCATCTACGCGTACACAGTATACTTATTTTTAAAATTCGATAAAAATATTACAAATTTTCTAAAAATAAAATATTATTTAATCCTGCAATACATTTTATAGATTAACATTATTCTTCCGACTTCTTTCTTTCATCCAGAGCTAAGTGAATAATACATACATACTTCTCAAAAAAATTAAAGGATATTAAAGTTGTGGGTTGATTTCTTACCTGGACTATTATTTGATTGATTGGTATATTATAGGCAAATGTAGTAAGTATATGGAATAAAAATGATAGTTGTTTGTCAGAAGAAAATGTGCTTTATTAAGCATTTGGGTACAAAAAAAAAAAAAAAAAAAAAAACAGTTTGTGCATATGATAAAAAGAAATTAAAAAAATTGTTAAAGGGGCTTAAAAAGAAAATCGTTTTTAGTAAAGAGTATGGTTTTCCTGAACAGAAAAAAACGTTGAACACATTTGAAGGATAGAGTCAATGAGGCTATTAATGAGATACAGGAGTATTCTGTCCCACTCTACCAGAAAATTGCATTCCAGTTCTTGGAGGATTTTTGAGAGTGATAGGCGTTCAATAACTCTTATGAATAGAATGTCCCAAATATAATCTGTTGTGGGAAAGCTTTAATGCCTGGAGAACAAGCTGGCCATTGCATTCTTATGATTCCTTCCTCCAAAAAGAAATCATTCACCAAGTTAACACTGCCCAAATCAGGTAGTAGTCTTCAACTGTCCATTAACAAGAAGTCAACTCCAATTGCTGCAGCGTAAGATCTTATAATATAGAATACAATTGGACAAATACTATGTGCTTGAAGTGATATGAAACTGAATTTTGATAAAATTAAGATATTAAATCAAAAAATGTAATTAGAAAAATCTTAGTATATTATACATTATTAATTTTATTTCTACAAAAAATTCCAAGCAATTAACGAAAAGTTTTGTTTTATATTTCCATGGGTATATATTATTAAAATAATCTATATTTTAGGTTTACGTTAATTTTAGTATTGTACATTATCATTGCTACTTACTTATAAATAAATATTTTAGAACATACAACAAAACCAAAATCTTCTAATTTTGATCCTAATTTGATGTTGTTTTCTCTTTTTCGTTTTGGCATATCTTACCAATGTATTAGAAAATCAGTGTACCAATTATTTAATCTTCTAATTTTGATCCTAATTTGATGTTGTTTTCTCTTTTTCGTTTTGGCATATCTTACCAATGTATTAGAAAATCAGTGTACCAATTATTTAAAAAGCGATGTCTTCTCTCGGTACGGTTATTAGAATGTAGGCCCATGTAGTTCCTACAGCGAGGTTGATAATTACATTAACTTTTTATTTCATCATTAATATGGGTAGTGCTTTGATGCTTTATAACATTATCGATACAGTAGCATCAGATGGTTTATCTTTATGTTTATTTTGCTTGTGAAATTGATAACGAAGTTCGATGTAGTGAATGATTTCGTATCATTTTTAGAAGAAAATATGATAAAAAAATTACAGACCCGTACTGGATTGGCACGATTTCAAATTTTCGAGCCAAGCACTCTACAGCTCTGTCGCCAACGTAAATTACGTCACTAGGGGCAATAGCCGTCAACCAATAACGATCGCGTTCGAACTTCTGCTTTGAAATCGCGCGTTTTTCCGAAATCCAAATATTAAAAATTTGAATACTTCATTATAATTAAATACTATAGAAGTTTTAAAATTTTAGTAAATAGAAACGAAATTTTTAAAACTTGATTTTTAATATACCAAGCAATGGCGCCCACCTTAAAAAAAACATCATTGTAGCGCTATCTACTACAGTGTTAACCGGGTAATAAAACTAAATGTCTAACGTTAACAAATTTCACTTTTTGTTTAAACTCGAATTTTAATATAACGAGCAGTTATGCCCACATTAAAGAAATTTAAGTACGCGGCACATTCTAACACTAAGATGAAAAACGCAATACACACAACTTAAACATTAATTTACTTATGGAAACATTCATTTTTATAAAAACTTTAATTTCTAAAGATGAATAAAATTGTAATGAAAAGCAAAATAACTCACCTAATCTTCATCGATCTCGTGATTTTTCGGCGAATGTATTCTTTTAATGGTATCAAAAAAATCTTCTACTGGGTTTTCCTTATGGTTCCTTCTCCATACATACTCTGCGAGGTACGAATCAAATTTACCTTTTACGTGATTTGTACCCGCAGAGATCTTTTAATAGAAGACCATGTTCCTTCTATTGAATTTGTGTGTGCACCTGTATCAGGGTCTTTGAACGTCAAACTATGATTTATTGTTAAGTGTACGAAGCCCTCATCTGAGAGACAATCGTACGCTCTCCAGCAGTCTAATATTACAGTTGTACCCGGAAGAACACATTCACGCAAAATTCCAAGCAAAACATCCTTACTCCTATTTTCAACAACTCGAAAAAAACATTTATTCGATCCTCTTTCAATTCCTCCAAACACCCACCTTCCAGTCACACGCTTACCTTTATTGTACTTTCTTCTACCAAACTTGCTTTCATCGATCTCAACTTCATCATCCACTCCACCAATCATTTCACTTTCACGAACACACTTTTTGAGCACACTTCCAATCAGTCACTGTCTTTTTAGCCAATTGCAAATTTTTCACAATAAAATCATGCGTACATTCTTTCACCCACATTAGAGTCATCAATAAACATACAATCATATGCAACCTACTCTTAGAAAACCAAAGATCTTTCGTACAGATATTTTAATATAATGAGCATTCTCACCTTCCTTTCGACACACCCACATATACCCATCACTCACATCATTAGTATCACGCAAAATCATATTTTCACTACACTTAACGCACACATACCTATCAGCAATCAAACTTACTTTCATGAATCATTCAGCAACTTCCTTACTACCATCACGCTCTAAATTAAAAAAACGTAAATTCAATATATTCTCATCCATACTTAATTTTCGCTAGCAACACACAAACTCCACAATTTGAATATCGAAAATCAAACATTAAAGATTATTCTTTAATAGATGCAAGGGTTACATACAAAACGCGCATGTCACACGATCACGTTACCTCATAAAACGAAAAGCACGTCATACATACGTAATCCGAACCGGTAAACCAATCTGGCGCACTTTATCGCTTGCTGGGCGCATACGCTTAGCGCATTTTACCCTCTGTACACTTCTCTACTCTTTAGCGCTTACAGCTTAACTGTGTATTATATTTATTCTTATTTATAACAAAACTAGAAAATATACATCAACCTATTTAATTAATACGTATTTAACATACTAGAAACCATATGCAATCACATGCCACATGTATGTTAATTTATATCAAACCAACATTGTTTTTATATAGGCACTAAGAAAATTAATAACTTTAGAAAAATTGAATAGTAGAAATTTCTCATGTCGTGCACAAAAATTGGAATATACCAAGCTGCAGTTATCGATGGCAGTACATGTGTTAGGGCAAGTATCTTTTCTAACACTAGGTGGCACCATGAGCCAGTTGTAATACTGCTGTAAAGACAACAGTTATTGTTATTTTTGCCACTAGATGGCTGCACCTGCCAAACAGCTTTCTCAAATTGATTGAATGATGTCTGCCAGGGTTATAAAGAAAACAAATTAATTCTATTTCCTTAAGTTATAAATGTTATTTTATTCAAAAGTAATTAATTATTGTTAATTTTTGTAATAATCGTATTAATTTATACTTCAGTATTATGTAATTTTACTTTGATATCTTTTAACAGTTTATCTCAATGTTAACTGGAAACCGAACTGTACTTGAAAAAACATGTTTTTGAGAGAAGCATCTCTTCGTTAGGGATGGGAAGAAATACCTGTAACAAGTATTTTGTAATCAGTATTTGAATGTAACAACCTGTAATCAGTACTTTTTCTTCCAAATACTCAGTACTTCCAGTAACAAAGTCAGCGCGAGTTCGAGTATCCTCAGACAGTTGCAGGTACAATGTACTTGACCAGTTTCTAAGACAGAGCGAGTACGTGAGCACGTACTTGTTACAAAGTAATCAGCGAGTACGTGGTTGTTACAAAGTAACAAGCAAGTACGTGAGTACGTGGTTGTTACAAATTAACAAGCAAGTACGTGAGTACGTGGTTGTTACAAAGTAACAAGCAAGTACGTGAGTACTTGCTTGTTACTTTGTACTTGCTTGTTACTTTGTACTTGCTTGTTACTTTGTACTTGCTTGTTACTTTGTACTTGCTTGTTACTTTGTACTTGCTTATTACTTTGTACTTGCTTGTTACAAAGTAATCAGCAAGTATGTGCATACGTGCTTGTTACAAAGTAATAAGTGTACATTGCGCTCTGTCATTGGCTCTTCTGTAACAAGTACAGAAGAGCCAATAACAGAGCGAGTACAAGTAACAATTTCATCGATATATCGATGCAAACGGATGAATTATAAGATTATGGTAGCTTCTTATGGTAGGGAGGCTGGGTGGGAGAAGGGAAATGACAGTTGGTTTAACTGGGTAAATAGAAGAGAGATACTTGGGAATTGAAAGATCTCTTTGGGTTGGAGAGGGAGATATGAATTTATATTGCGAAATGAAATACGCATGTACATTTATTTCGTTTCAGTTATTTAGTGATTGTGGTTCTTTTTCAAATATATGACGTTTTTTTAAATATAAGAAAAGCATGATATTCTTGTTATGTATTTAGCAGTTTTTATTAACTTTTATTTTTGTTATTATTTCTTTTAAAAATTTTATTTTATGAACATATATAACATATTTATTTGAACCTTAAATAAGGTCAGATTTCTTAAATTAAAAAAATATTTAAATTATATAAATCTGCTTACATACTTCCATTGTTATTTTTACTATGCATATTTTTTATTATAATTCCATATAAATATGTTTATTTTTTATTCAACCATGTTTTAGTTTCACTATATTTTACTGTAAATATATAGAATTTAAACTTTTATAAAATATGTTCTTTTGTATTTTTTACCATACGATTTATTTTTATTCAGATAATGAGAATGTTGATTTAAACCTAATGAAGGTAGTTTATTCATTTTAGTTTAAAAATTCGAAATGAAAAAAAAACTTTAATTAAGTTAATTTTTACCTTATCTTTATTTATACCATCATGTGTTACTGTCATGTTTATTTCTTAAATTATGGATTGATGTAAATAAAATGTATGTATTTTTGTTCCTCCATTTTTTATTAAACGTTGTTTCTCAATATTTTACCTTAATACATTATAACATTTAGATTATTGGTAAAACTATTTTATATTTTTTGATAGTTATTGAAATTTTATGCAACTATATCTAATATAAAATAATTATGTTAACTTAAACATTATTAATATATTAATTATGTTAATATATTAATAATGAAAACTATAGTTTTAATTGCAAAGCTACTTTATTCAACCATAAATTGATTAAGTTTCAGGAAACTGAAACAAGATATGTGAGTTAATGCAATTTTTATTTTAGAAAAAACTGGTTTATCTATTACATAAAAATATAAACAAGTAAACGTCTTTTATAATAAAAATTATTATCTATTGTACATAAAAAATTTTACTATGTTTGTCTCGTTAATGTTTAATTATAGAAAAATAAAGTAAATTAAATTTTAGTTGATTTTTCGGATTAATTGCTGTATTTTTGTAAGTAAAACCTCTTTGTTTAACGTAAAATAAAACCTCTTTGTAATTGATTAAACTTCCCACTTTACAATTCTTTGCAAAATATTTACATGTTAATTTTAAAAATTCATTTACATAATTGGAAAGTCTTACTAAATTCTAATAAAAAAATTATGCTGATTAGGTTGAAAAATTGAAATTATATTATCGCATCGAATTTTATATTTTAATTAACATTGGAAGTCTTTGAAAATTACGATACAATAATTGGAAAATTTGCTTAGAACAGATATAAATTCTGAAAATAAATGTAAATAATAGAATGTCATAATTTTTATATTGAATGAATTACGTTTAAGAAGATTTAGAAATTTACAATTTTTTACAAAAAAAGAAAATAAAAAACGGTTTGTACATAAACAGTTTATATTTCTTTGTCTCATACTAGAAATTAAAGCATTACAGGAAAAACAAAAACTTGCCATTACTGAAATGTTGCATAAATAATAAGAATTATTTTTATAGATCTTTTCATTAATATTTAAGTGAATGCTTATTTATAAATGATAATAATTTAAATTAAAATAAATTATATTAATTAATTTTATGGTTTTATATAAAATATTATTGATCTACTTATTTAGTTTTAATTCATTATTAATTTATTTATTATTAATTTAGTTTTTATACAATTTATTTATAAAATTTTAAAAAATTTGTCATTATATTTTAATTCGATAGATAGCAGTACAAAAGAAATTGTAACAAGTACGAAATTTAATCGGTAAAATACTTGTTACTTTAAAAGTAACTGTACTCAGTACGTACAAAGTACAGGAAAAGTAACAAAGCCCCATCCCTACTCTTCGTACAGCTGACTGTGCATGCGCAGTAGAAAACTTATGGTTTATGCGGCGATTAGTAGCCAAATATAGAAAACTGTTTCGCCAACCATGTTAGGCGGGAATATTTGTTCCAAAATCATTCCGCGGGTGTACGACGGTGTTGCTGGTTGAAGTTTAGCTAGTTGTTTACATATTCTATTTTTAAGCCTAAGAGGGGAATACCACGTGTTGGCAGTTTTTCCAAGTTAAGGTACGCAATTATATTATTAATTTTGAAGAAATTTATTTTGTTTTATTGAATCTCTGTAATCATGAGTTCTACTAGTAGCTTTGCTTGTGAATATTGCGACAGGAAATTTACTCGTAAATGTAATTTATACGTTCATGTTAGGCAAATTCATCCAGATGTGAAGTTAAATATTTCTGGTTTATTACTTTGTGGCTTATGCCCTGAAAATGCAAGGTCTTATGAAGATTTACACACGCACTATTCTTTACGCCTTGTTTGACTGTCTTCTCTGATATGATGGATGCTGTACCTTTAATAAACAATCCTGTTATGATAAAATCCCATCGATATATGAACCTTGTTGATTTATTTACGCAATAAACTAAATACTATGAACAACACCTCTAATACTGTAATTAATTTCTTAAAAATAGTATAAACTGGAATAATATTTATATAACTAAAAAAAAAATATATGTAATCATGTTATTAATTGTAAACAATATTTTAAAGCCAAAATATGAATTATTTTCTTGTTTTATTATCTCTGAATTTTGTTTTGTATAATATTGGTAGCTGTGAGTTGTGAATTTTTACTGTAACTTGATAAATAGTTTTTACAATGTGTTGTTGCAGAGTAGCTTGTAAAAATAAAGAATGATTTTCTCCAAGTTTTCTTGAATAAATTCTTTTCGTTGGAGGACATTTTAGCAAATAAATTTAACCAATTATGTGCGTAGATGAGTTTTGTATCATGATATTGGACTAATACAAATGCTGTCATTTTCCAGTTGAGCCGAACACGTTGTACTTATACATACATTCTTGAAATCTGTTGTTATTTTAACAATTGATATCTCCTATTAAATTTTTATCTTTTTTAGTTATCAAAAGTATTATGTTTTATATTATATGAATTTTCAGTTAATTAGTTTCATCCTGTTGTCTATGTTACAAATATTATCACACTCTGCAAGGAAATGAAAACAAAAAAAAAGTTCAGTAGTCTCAAACCAAGGACAGTTTTAGAAATGAATGTAATAAAAATGTGTATTTCCATATAAGACACTTTGTTTTTCCGACCTATTTTCTAAGAAAAAAGTGTCATAAATGTCAGCAAATACAGCAATCAATTTCATTTTTAAAATTTCTTAAATTCTTTTATTGTAAAGTTCTTTGAGAATAGGAAAAAATTAAGATAGTGTATAAATATATAAAAATGGTATGGTGTATACTGATTTAAGAGAATTTAAATATTTTTAATTTAGGATTTACCACCCATAGAAGATCTTCAAATCTGTTGAAAAAAGAGAATTGGTGACGATAGGTACCGTTCATTCAATTGTAGAAAAACAAGGTAATTATCTTATTTGAAATATTTAAATATGTAGCATTTTTATATTATATAACAAGTTATTTGCTCGAATAATTAAGTAACTCTCATAAATGTTTATTCTAAATATTTGGCTTCAGGCATAGAATTTTTTATGTTTAGTTATGATTATACATTAAACAAGTCTATCATTTATTACAGTTGTAGTTCATGCTCAAAACGATCAAAAGCCTTTAGATTTGGATTCTGTGTTATTTTTATCTTATGATAGGAGCCTCTTGTTTGTGTAAGTGATATGTTTTTATATATTGTTTACATTTCTTGCTATAAATTTTTCAGTTAGCTATATAAAGTTACTTGAGATTTGTTAAAAAGTTATTTGGATGTTATACAATAGTTTTGAATTTTGTTATTTAAATTCTAAAAAATTTTATTTCCAATTGCTGGCAGCAAGAGGAAGACAAAGATGTAGAACAAAATAGAGACTCAGCTGGGCAAACGCTCTCTCTGTCTTCCCAATATTTGTCGCAGAGGCATCAAGCAGTGAGAGCAATACATATCTGCAAAGTTGAATGCCCATATTTTGGTGTGAATATCATGGGTCACAATTGGGACTCTGAAGAATATTCGACTAGTATAGATGTTTGGATAGGCATTCATGGCCAGTTACGAGTCTCAAAATTTATGAAATTCTGTGCTGTAATTTGTTATGAACTGCGCTGATAAAAAAAATGGTTTATCATTCATCTAATTTAAATCCTTTTGAAAAAATTAACACAATAAAGTAATTTGTATAAAAATTTTAATGTTAATTCAGTTTTTATAAAAGTTTAGTGTAAGTATCAGCAAATTTCTCTTTTTTAAATTTTTAACTAAATAACATAATTTTTTAAGGTGAATTACTGTATTTTTTTAAGTTTGATAAAAATATTAAACTGATTAGTATATTCTCTATCAGTATTTATGTAGCTATGCCAATAAAATTAATTTGCATAAATTATATGAAAATGTATTCTGTTAAAAAACAGCCTCGTTAAAAATCCTTGAAATATTTTTGAAATGCATTTTAAATTCCTTAAACTGTTGGAAGAAAATGTTTTTCTTCTTGAGAAGTTTGCCATGTACTCCATAAATTAAAATTTTACTTGTGCTTAGTGAAACATTTCATGAGTTTGATTCCTGCCTTGATTGTGGATGAATTGCATGGAGTCCTTTTTATTTCATGGATCCTGGTTGAATCAGTTGTTATCTGAAAAATATAAGCATAAGTGAATAAACAAACCAAATTCGAAAGTTATTTGCCGATATATTTTTAATCATAAAAGTGTAGTTTTCATTGTGATAAGTCAAAGTTCATTATTTTAGGAAAAATATTTAACTCAATTCATTAATCCTGGACTAATTCCTACTACTGGTATGGATGTCAAATGCACAAAACTAGAAGATTTCTGTACTGAATGAATCCTTTTATGTATTACAAAATAAAAGTATTTATTTAACATAATTTATTAAGTTACAATAACATAATTTATTTGTATATAACAATTTATAGGCATTATATTCATATTAAAGATTTTGTCATGATGTTTTTAGTCCAATTATTATAATATGCAATTTTATTTTGATTACTTGAAAAATTATTTTGATTTTATGTAAACATTTCGTGAATATTTACAATATATTCTTTAAAGCTATCTCTCTCCCTCTATCATATAATTTTAAATACAGTGAATTTCAATATTTAAGATAAAATTTTATATTTCTGTAATACTAATGTTTATTCAAGTTAAATTTTATCTAAACTACCATTGGTAATATTTAGTATACTTTATAACCTCTGATACAGAAACTTTACTATGATTTTGTTGCATTTTTACATCACAAAACATTTTCAACATACAATTTGTGTAACTTACTTTCTGATTTATTTGTGTAGCTTTTAGATTATTCTGATGATGAGCAAGAAAGAATTGCTAAACAGAGGCGTCGGGGTAAAAATCAAACACGCCCAGAGATTGCTCAGAGTATTTCATCTAAGAAATCTAATAGTGACACTAAGCCTGGTAATTTTTATTATTTAAAAATTGATTTAAAAGTGCAGAAATAATTCATTGCATACAAACATGTAAAATTATATCCAAGTTTTAAAATTTTTTTAATATTTATTACTATATACCATTTTTCTATCTTCTCATGTTTGTTTTAATTTTGAGAGATATAATCTAGTCTTATGTTTTTAAATCAATGGCAAATGTAACATTAAAATCTTTTTTCAAGTCTATTTTTATTAACATACAAGAAGTTGAAAATATGAAAGAAAAAAGAGTGTCTAATTTTTTTTTTTCCAATGATATCATTCTTTTAATCCTCTGTATGTCATGAGCTTTCAATTTATTTAATGTGCATTAAATATTATATAGTTAGACAAACTCAGTATTATTTGCAATGAAATAAACTTCTAATCTATCAATTCATTCTCTATGATATACAACTCTCTTCTGCTTTATAAAATTATTTAAATCGTTTGAAATACTTTTTGTTTTTTAGAGTTAAAAAGACCATTAAAAAACTTGATCCTTGGCAAATAATTAAAGCATTCTTTTTATCTTTAAGTGTGTACCGGAAAATCCTTTATTATGCTATGCTAATAGTTCCATTAATAAAATCTTTTTTCTTTACACCTTCTAATTGTTCTACAGAGTGGTTATCATTTTGACTTTTACCAATTTGTAAGTTCAACTACAGTATCTTGCGTTATTCCCTAATAAGTGGTTCAGAATCCCCTTTTAGTTTTGTTTCAAATTAGCTCTAATGTGCAGAAATTAATCATAGAGCGATAAAAATCTAGTAGAACTTGTTTATTGTATGCCATATAGCAAGATTATTTGTATTTTTTAATATAAAAAAGCTTTCTCTTAATTTATAATTTATGTATACATTTTACTCTTTTGCATTTTTTCAGTTATAGGAGCATACAGACGATCAAATCAAAATATGTCCATGAACTATGAAGAAAAAAATATCAACCTCAAGGGCATTCATTTCAGTCACATTCATCAGAAAAGTGTTCAGTCATACTTATGATTATTCTAAGGATACAGGCAGAAAAATTCCTGTATTTAAAAACTATCCTAATACTCGTACTCTATCATCTTGTGCTCACCCTCCTAGATCTGAAGAGGTTCTAGTATGGATAAATTCACCACCACAAATCTTCCAAACCACCTGTTCAACTTCAACATTGAGCTCTCCCAATACTGTTTCTTCTGCATCTATCCATTATCAACAGCAGAATATTTTTCAGCACAGCTCACAGCAAACTAAAAATCCTCAACCTGTGCCATCATTTTCTTCTCTGCGGCCGATCAGACCAGCTGAACTCATATTGAATCCAAAACTAATGAAAGTAGTAAAAAAAATTGCCCTAATAATGAAATAGTGGAAGAAGCAAGTTGCATTGAAAGAAATAGTTTAGTTCAAAAAGATAAATTAGAATCTTTTCAAGATGTGTTGCTTGATTCAACTTCTGAAAATGCATCTGTAGAAATAAAAATGTCTGATAAAGAAATTACCTCAAAGTCCAGCAAAGAACCAAAGGTGAATCTTCTATCTTGATTTCTATTATCTTTCTGTCAATTGCAAAATTTGAGGTCTTATTTATAAAGATTTCTCAAACCTCACATATTGAAATATATGTCTACAATTCAAATAAGAAACAAAAATATTTTTTATTTTTCACATTGATACATGCACAAAAATTATACAGGAAAGTAACATGATTATATTGTGTTGCTATCTGTTATTGTATTTTTTTAACGTAAAAAAATAACACATAACAATGTATTAATAAATCATACTGCATTTTAATCAAAGTTAGTATCTTATACTGAAAGTTGTTACATTCATAATAGAGTCTGTTTATTAACATTGTGAATTAGTATTGAAATTAACTGATAAATTATTAAATGTTAGTATGTGATCAGGAACATTTAAGTATTTAAATTAAATATATTGTAAACAGATATTTTGTAGATACTTTCAATTGTAAATGATAAGTTTGTCATCTTCCATAAAAATAAAAAAAAGTATTGCATTAATCTCACATTAATTTTTTCACCAAACTCGCGCCAATGTTTGGCTCAGTTTTAGCATTAAATTAAAATCAAATAAAAGAAACAATAATAAATTGTTTCAAGGCACTCCAAACAAATTTTGCACGTGTACAGAATCAAGTAGTGTCGTAAAATGCAAGTTACTTCATACAAATGCAAAAAAACCACTTTTGTTTTTTTTTTTTGCATAACCACTTTTGTGTAGTTATGCAAAATGGTAGTAAATGCAGTAAACCACTTTTGGGTATTTTATCACTATGCAGTTCAATTTTTATCTTCTTTGCATCTGGCTCCTCTCGATGATTCTTGGTTGTCGTTAAATGTTTCGGGTAGCTTGGAATCATCAAGGGAATGGAATCTAACTTCAGTCGTGGGCATCATAAGGGAGCACTCAGTTTTTCACCAGTTTTCTCTACATATAACTCTAAACAAGTCAGGAAATCACTCTCTGCAAAGTGATGCTAGCAAACCTAAAAGAAAAATCAATATTAATATAAATGTAAACAATATATATTAAGTTGAATTTTCTAACACACTTTTAAAAGTTGCTTTGATTACATCATATATTTCATTCTGATAAATTTCCAGCAATATTTATAATCCCTATTTTAACTGGTAAAAAAATGTTTACTTTAATTAAAACTATCTAAGATGTAGAATTTGTGATTTATTTTACAATTTAAATTATGCATGTCATGTAATCAAAATTATATCTAATTCATTTTTCCACTTCATTTTATTGATTAACATAATGAAAGCGTAAATAATAATTATTTCCTCAAGTATATTGAATAATAACTGCTAGCACTATTATTTTATTTCCCAATATGAAAAAAGTGAAATAAATTTATTCTTAAATATTTCATTTCTAAATTAATTATAAATTTATAATTTAATTATTAAGATGTAACAAAAATGTTTTAATAAATACAGAAAAACTTAATATACCAATAATCATAAATGATTAAAAATAATTAATTTAATTAATTAAATAGGGAAAATTTTTAGTAATTGTCAAAGCTATAGAAAGTTTTACAAATAAGAGCCAAATTAACAACAGAATGAGAATTATTTTTTTTAAGATAAAAAACATACAATTATGGTTGATGGAAATAACATATTAACTTTAATATTTCTTATCCATGCCACAAACTCTTTAATGGCATTTTTATAAAATTTCTTGAAATAATATAATGATGTTATGAATATTTTAAGAGAAGATTTATCACACACATGCAAAATCGACTCCTAACAATGACTGAAATGAGTCGTCAAGCAGGTGACAGGAAATGGAGGGCGAAATTTTATCTTTAGGGGGTCGTTGGCCAGCCTTATGTGGATGACTCATTCCAGAAAGAAGTTTTGGTGCGCAGACCTTGTCTTTAGGGGGTGTTGCTTGAACTCTATGTTACAAATATTATCACACTCTGCAAGGAAATGAAAACAAAAAAAAGCGTAGTAATCCCAAACAAAGGACAAAAAAGTGTCATAAATGTCAGCAAATACAGCAATCAATTTCATTTTTAAAATTTCTTAAATTCTTTTATTGTAAAGTTCTTTGAGAATAGGAAAAAATTAAGATAGTGTATAAATATATAAAAATGGTATGGTGTATACTGATTTAAGAGAATTTAAATATTTTTAATTTAGGGTTTACCACCCATAGAAGATCTTCAAATCTGTTGAAAAAAGAGAATTGGTGACGATAGGTACCGTTCATTCAATTGTTGGAAAACAAGGTAATTATCTTATTTGAAATATTTAAATATGTAGCATTTTTATATTATATAACAAGTTATTTGCTTGAATAATTAAGTAACTCTCATAAATGTTTATTCTAAATATTTGGCTTCAGGCATAGAATTTTTTATGTTTAGTTATGATTATACATTAAACAAGTCTATCATTTATTACAGTTGTAGTTCATGCTCAAAACGATCAAAAGCCTTTAGATTTGGATTCTGTGTTATTTTTATCTTATGATAGGAGCCTCTTGTTTGTGTAAGTGATATGTTTTTATATATTGTTTACATTTCTTGCTATAAATTTTTCAGTTAGCTATATAAAGTTACTTGAGATTTGTTAAAAAGTTATTTGGATGTTATACAATAGTTTTGAATTTTGTTATTTAAATTCTAAAAAATTTTATTTCCAATTGCTGGCAGCAAGAGGAAGACAAAGATATAGAACAAAATAGAGACTCAGCTGGGCAAACGCTCTCTCTGTCTTCATAATATTTTTCGCAGAGGCATCAAACAGTGAGGGCAATACATATCTGCAAAGTTGAATGCCCATATTTTGGTGTGAACATCATGGGTGACAATTGGGACTCTGAAGAATATTCGACTAGTATAGATGTTTGGATAGGCAATCATGGGCAGTTACGAGTCTCAAAATTTATGAAATTCTGTGCTGTAATTTGTTATGAACTGCGCTGATAAAAAAATGGTTTATCGTTCATCTAATTTAAATCCTTTTGAATAAATTAACACAATAAAGTAATTTGTATAAAAATTTTAATGTTAATTCAGTAAAGTTTTTATAAAAGTTAAGTGTAAGTATCAGCAAATTTCTCTTTTTTAAATTTTTAACTAAATAGCATAATTTTTTAAGGTGAATTACTGTATTTTTTTAAGTTTAATAAAAGTATTAAACTGATGGGTATATTCTCTAACAGTATTTATGTAGCTATGCCAATAAAATTAATTTGCATAAATTATATGAAAATGTATTCTGTTAAAAAACAGCCTCGTTAAAAATCCTTGAAATATTTTTGAAATGCATTTTAAATTCCTAAAACTGTTGGAAGAAAATGTTTTTTTTTTTCTTGAGAAGTTTGCCATGTACTCCATAAATTAAAATTTTACTTGTGCTTAGTGAAACATTTCATGAGTTTGATTCCTGCCTTGATTGTGGATTAATTGCATGGAGTCCTTTTTATTTCATGGATCCTGGTTGAATCAGTTGTTGTCTGAAAAAAATAAACATAAGTGAATAAACAAACCAAATTCGAAAGTTATTTGCCGATATATTTTTAATCATAAAAGTGTAGTTTTCATTGTGATAAGTCAAATTGATTATTTTAGGAAAAATATTTAACTCAATTCATTAATCCTGGACTAAATCCTACTACTGGTATGGATGTCAAATGCACAAAACTAGAAGATTGCTGTAATGAATGAATCCTTTTATTTATTACAAAATAAAAGTATTTATTTAACATAATTTATTAAGTTTCAATAACATAATTTATTTGTATATAACATTTTATAGGCATTATATTCGTATTAAAGATTTTGTCATGATGTTTTTAGTCCAATTATTATAATATGCAATTTTATTTTGATTACTTAGAAAATTCTTTTGATTTTATGTAAACATTTCGTGAATATTTACAATATATTCTTTAAAGCTATCTCTCTCCCTCTATCAAATAATTTTAAATACAGTGAATTTCAATATTTAAGATAAAATTTTATATTTCTGTAATACTAATGTTTATTCAAGTTAAATTTTATCTAAACTACCATTGGTAATATTTAGTATACTTTATAACCTCTGATACAGAAACTTTACTATGATTTTGTTACATTTTTACATCACAAAACATTTTCAACATACAATTTGTGCAACTTACTTTCTGATTTATTTGTGTAGCTTTTAGATTGTTCTGATGATGAGCAAGAAAGAATTGCTAAACAGAGGCGTCGGGGTAAAAATCGAACACGCCCAGAGATTGCTCAGAGTATTTCATCTAAGAAATCTAGTAGTGACACTAAGCCTGGTAATTTTTACGATTTAAAAATTGTTTTAAAAGTGCAGAAATAATTCATTGCATACAAACATGTAAAATTATATCCAAGTTTTACAAGTTTTAAAATTTTTTTAATATTTATTACTAAATACCATTTTTCTATCTTCTCATGTTTGTTTTAATTTTGAGGGATATAATCTAGTCTTATGTTTTTAAATCAATAGCAAATGTAACATTAAAACCTTTTTTCAAGTCTATTTTTATTAACATACAAGAAGTTGAAAATATGAAAGAAAAAAGAGTGTCTAATTTTTTTTTCCAATGATATCATTCTTTTAATCCTCTGTATGTCATGAGCTTTCAATTTATTTAATGTGCATTAAATATTATATAGTTAGACAAACTCAGTATGATTTGCAATGAAATAAACTTCTAATTCTATATCAATTCATTCTCTATGATATACAACTCTCTTCTGCTTTATAAAATTATTTAAATCGTTTGAAATACTTTTTGTTTTTTAGAGTTAAAAAGACCATTAAAAAACTTGATGCTTGGTAAATAATTAAAGCATTATTTTTATGTTTAAGAGTGTACCGGAAAATCCTTTATTATGCTGTGCTAATAGTTCCATTGATAAAATCTTTTTTCTTTACACCTTCTAATTGTTCTACAGAGTGGTTATCATTTTGACTTTTACGAATTTGTAAGTTCAACTACAGTATCTTGCGTTATTCCCTAATTAGTGGTTCAGAATCCCCTTTGAGTTTTGTTTCAAATTAGCCCTAATATGCAGAAATTAATCATAGAGCAATAAAAATCTAGTAGAACTTGTTTATTGTATGCCACATGGCAAGATTATTTGTGTTTGTTTAATAAAAAAAGCTTTCTCTTAATTTATAATTTTAATATACATTTTACTGTTTTGCATTTTTTCAGTTATAGGAGCATACCGATGATCAAATCAAAATATGTCCATGAACTATGAAGGAAAAAAGTATCAACCTCAAGGGCATTCATTTCAGTCACATTCATCAGAAAAGTGTTCAGTCATACTTATGATTATTCTAAGGATACAGGCAGAAAAGATCCTGTATTTAAAAACTCTCCTTGTACTCGTTCTCGATCATCTTGTGCTCACCCTCCTAGATCTGAAGAGGTTCCAGTATAGATAACTTCGCCACCACAAATCTTCCAAACAACATGTTCAACTACAAGATTTAGCTTGCCCAATACTGTTTCTTCTGCATCTATCCATTATCAGCAGCAGAATATTTTTCAGCACAGCTCACAGCAAACTAAAAATCCTCAACCTGTGCCATCATTTTCTTCTCTGCGGCCGATCAGACCAGCTGAACTCATATTGAATCCAAAACAACTAATGAAAGTAGTGAAAAAAATTGCCCTAATAATTAAATAGTGGAAGAAGCAAGTTGCATTGAAAGAAATAGTTTAGTTCAAAAATATAAATTAGAATCTTTTCAAGATGTGTTGCTTGATTCAACTTCTGAAAATGCATCTGTAGAAATAAAAATGTCTGATAAAGAAATTACCTCAAAGTCCAGCAAAGAACCAAAGGTGAATCTTCTATCTTGATTTCTATTATCTTTCTGTCAATTGCAAAATTTGAGGTCTGATTTATAAAGATTTCTTAAACCTCACATATTGAAATATATGTCTACAATTCAAATAAGAAACAAAAATATTTTTTATTTTTCACATTGATACATGCACAAAAATTATACAGGAAAGTAACATGATTATATTGTGTTGCTATCTGTTCTTGTATTTTTTTAACGTAAAAAAATAACACATAACAATGTATTAATAAATCGTACTGCATTTTAATGAAAGTAAGTATCTTATACTGAAAGTTGTTACATTCATAATAGAGTCTGTTTATTAACATTGTGAATTAGTATTGAAATTAACTGATAAATTATTAAATGTTAGTATGTGATCAGGAACATTTAAGTATTTAAATTAAATATATTGTAAACAGATATTTTGTAGATACTTTCAATTGTAAATGATAAGTTTGTCATCTTCCATAAAAATAAAAAAAAAGTATTGCATTAATCTCACATTAATTTTTTCACCAAACTCGCGCCAATGTTTGGCTCAGTTTTAGCATTAAATTAAAATCAAATAAAAGAAACAATAATAAATTGTTTCAAGGCACTCCAAACAAATTTTGCACGTGTACAGAATCAAGTAGTGTCGTAAAATGCAAGTTACTTCATACAAATGCAAAAAAACCACTTTTGGTTTTTTTGCATAACCACTTTTGGGTAGTTATGCAAAATGGTAGTAAATGCAGTAAACCACTTTTGGGTATTTTATCACTATGCAGTTCAATTTTTATCTTTGCATCTGGCTCCTCTCGATGATTCTTGGTTGTCGTTAAATGTTTCGGGTAGCTTGGAATCATCGAGGGAATGACATCTATCTTCAGTCAAGGGTATCATAAGGGAGCGCTCAGTTTTTCACCAGTTTTCTCTACATATAACTCTAAACAAGTCAGGATATCACTCTCTACAAAGTGATGCTAGCAAACCTGAAAGAAAAAACACTGTTTATATAAATGTAAACAATATATATTTAGTTGAATTTTCTAAGACACTTTTAAAAGTTGCTTTGATTACATCATATATTTCATTCTGATAAATTTCAAGCAATATTTATAATCACTATTTTAACTGGTAAAAAAATGTTTACTTTAATTAAAACTATCTAAGATGTAGAATTTGTGATTTATTTTACAATTTAAATTATGCATGTCATGTAATCAAAATTATATCTAATTCATTTTTCCACTTCATATTATTGATTAACATAATGAAAACGTAAATAATAATTATTTTCTCAAGTATATTGAATAATTACTGCTAGCACTATTATTTTATTTCCCAATATGAAAAATGTGAAATAAATTTATTCTCAAATATTTCATTTCTAAATTAATTATAAATTTATAATATAATTATTAAGATGTAACAAAAATGTTTTAATAAATACAGAAAAACTTAATATACCAATAATCATATACGATTAAAAATAACTAATTTAATTAATTAAATAGGGAATATTTTTAGTAATTGTCAAAGCTATAGAAAGTTTTACAAATAAGAGCCAATTTAACAACAGAATGAGAATTATTTTTTAAGATGAAAAACATACAATTATGGTTGATGGAAATAACATATTAACTTTAATATTTCTTATCCATGCCACAAGTATGCCTTTTAAATTTTAAAAAAAGATGTTTTTCACTAACGATTTAATTATTGTTATTTGAAATAAATAAAATAAGACTTGCCCAGAATTTTTTGTCACTTCTAGATTTTCTTAAGGAATAACAGCCAGCCACTTTAGCATTCTTCATACCTTCAGTTCTTCATCGTAGTTTGATCGGTAATTAAGAAATAAACTCTTTAATGGCATTTTTATAAAATTTCTTGAAATAATATAATGATGTTATGAATATTTTAGGAGAAGGTTTATCACACACATGCAAAATCGACTCCGTACAGACACTGAAATGAGTCGTCAAGCAGGCGACAGGAAATGGAGGGCGAAATTTCATCTTTAGGGGGTCGTTGGCCAGCCTTATGTGGATGACTCATTCCAGAAAGAAGTTTTGGTGCGCATACCTTGTCTTTAGGGGGTGTTGCTTGAACTCTATGTTACAAATATTATCACACTCTGCAAGGAAATGAAAACAAAAAAAAGCGCAGTAATCCCAAACCAAGGACAGTTTTAGAAATGAATGTAATAAAATGTGTATTTCCATGTAAGACACTTTGTTTTTCCGACCTATTTTTAAAGAAAAAAGTGTATGTCAGCAAATACAGCAATCAATTTCATTTTTAAAATTTCTTAAATTCTTTTATTGTAAAGTTCTTTGAGAATAGGAAAAAATTAAGATAGTGTATAAATATAAAAAAATGGTATGGTGTATACTGATTTAAGAGAATTCAATTATTTTTAATTTAGGGTTTACCACCCATAGAAGATCTTCAAATCTGTTGAAAAAAGAGAATTGGTGATGATAGGTACCGTTCATTCAATTGTTGGAAAACAAGGTAATTATCTTATTTGAAATATTTAAATATGTAGCATTTTTATATTATATAACAAGTTACTTGCTCGAATAATTAAGTAACTCTCATAAATGTTTATTCTAAATATTTGGCTTCAGGCATAGAATTTTTTATGTTTAGTTATGATTATACATTAAACAAGTCTATCATTTATTACAGTTGTAGTTCATGCTCAGAACGATCAAAAGCCTTTAGATTTGGATTCTGTGTTATTTTTATCTTATGATAGGAGCCTCTTGTTTGTGTAAGTGATATGTTTTTATATATTGTTTACATTTCTTGCTATAAATTTTTCAATTAACTATAAAGTTACTTCAGATTTGTTAAAAATTTATTTGGATGTTATACAATAGTTTTGAATTTTGTGTTTTAAATTCTAAAAAATTTTATTTCTAATCGCTGGCAGCAAGTTGCCAAATAACCCTAGGCACGGGTCGCATAACACCAGGGTTTACGGGAGCTGGTTCGCGGCCTCTGATTCAATATTCAAGGCTATCCTGTCATTCCTACAGGACATTCGGCTATCCACCACCAGCCGACGCGCCTGGTGGCTGCTCAAGCCCTAGGAATGTACGCATACCCCGTGGTTCCAGGGAATCCCCTTTTAGTTTTGTTTGAAATTAGCTCTAATGTGCAGAAATTAATCATAGAGCGACAAAAATCTAGTAGAACTTGTTTATTATATGCCACATAGCAAGATTATGGATTGCTCTCCTTGATCAAATATTAAGTTTATCCTGGGATGCAAAGTATGTCACTGTTAGGTGGACAACCTAACACGAAACCCCCAAATTTTAATTTCCAAATATTCTTGGTACTCAGTTTTATCAATCCATTGAAGGGATAAAGTCTTTTGTCAACCTTGAGCGCAAAAAAAAAAGTAATATCACAATACTACCAATGTACATCGACGTGTTATCTAAATTTACAAATTTATCAAACGCATATAATATTCCTAGCTATTTAATTCAATTGATCAGCCTGAGGATCAAACCTCAAATCTATGCCATTGGAATAAATTATCTGGTAAGAGTATTTTTAAATATTTTATAATAAATTTATATTTCCATTTAAAAAATTAATTCTCACCATAAGTAATTAAATATGAGGCAATAAAATGAATTTGTAAAATCTATTTAAATGTTAGTTGTTTAATTTTAAATTTGTATGTTATGCAACATTGTTATTTGTATAATATTGATTCTATTTCATTATTTTTAAAATTATTAAAACAAAAATTCAGTATTTTAGCTAAATTGTTTTAATAGAATAATAAAACTTGTGCTTTCTATATTCCTATGAATTTTATTTATTAATCTTAGGTGGAAAATAAAATTTGGTGTGATTTAAATGATAGCAAATCTAAATATTCTGCAAGGATTGCTTATAGATATATATTAATTGGCAAATCTAAGATGATGCAAAATTTCCCCAAATTTGAAACTTTTCAATTTCCATATATTTGTTAGTCATGTACAGAAAAGATGTGCAAGATACTCTTGATTGTGTCATTTGCTGCTTTTTAAAGCAAAAAAATATAATCCTTTTCTTCCATTGGAAAGTTTATCCCTTTTACTATCACATAAATCTTTACAATTCTTAGAAATATGATTTCTTACGGTACCAATAAACTAAAAGTTCATTTTCCACTGCTAAAGGAGAGGTGCCTATAAATTCTACAGAAGTTTTGTTGGTTTGGTATAGCAAATAATCACTCTTAAATTCTTTGAGTATTTATTGGGTTTTTCTTCATTTTATCTAAACATTATATATTTCATTAAAAATTATAACCCAAAATATTGCTTTTAGATTTGATGTATCTAATTTAATCAAATTTGACAGCTTTCTTTTCCTGTGTCTCTGGCACATATTTTTTTTAACCAATTCCGGTACTAAGCCATAATTTTTATTTCTAAAAATTAATAATATTAAGTTAATATTAGACTATTAATATTAATTTTTTCTACTTTCATTAACAGTTATAATGAATTTTATTTAATTATTTTTAAACTTAATGTTCAATAGTTTTTATGTTTCTAATCATAAGTTTAAATTTGATATTTACAGGGTAAGTATTTGAAAATTATAAATCAGAACATTTATTCATATTTTAACATAAGTTAAATTGGTTAAAAAAATGATGTTATTTGTATTTGTTAAATAAAAAAAGCTTTCTCTTCATTTATAATTTTAATATACATTTTACTGTTTTGCGTTTTTTCAGTTATAGGAGCATACAGACGATCAAATCAAAATATGTCCATGAACTATGAAGAAAAAAAATATCAACCTCAAGGGCATTCATTTCAGTCACATTCATCAGAAAAGTGTTCAGTCATACTTATGATTATTCTAAGGATACAGGCAGAAAAGATCCTGTATTTAAAAACTCTCCTAATACTCGTTCTCGATCATCTTGTGCTCACCCTCCTAGATCTGAAGAGGTTCCAGTATGGATAACTTCGCCACCACAAATCTTCCAAACAACATGTTCAACTACAAGATTTAGCTTGCCCAATACTGTTTCTTCTGCATCTATCCATTATCAGCAGCAGAATATTTTTCAGCACAGCAAACTAAAACTCCGCAACCTGTGCCATCATTTTCTTCTCTGCGTCCGATCAGACCAGCTGAACTCATATTGAATCCAAAACAACCATTTATACCGTACCAGCAACAAAATATTAGTCATCCATCTATCATTCAACGAACCCAAAACCAACCTCCTGTGCAAAACCATTATATTAATCCTCTTCAGCCTCCTATCCGTCAACAAGTTCAACAAAATATAGTTTCACAAGTACCTGTTTTCCAAAATATTAATCAGGCTCATGTATATAGACCAGTTATTTCAGTTTCAACTGTGACACCTATGTCAATTCCTACTCAAACATTTAATTCATCTTCCACTTCAGTCACATCAGCTCCTTTTATACCAACAAATTTTCAAACATTTGGAGCTAGTCCAATTCCTGTTTCAGGAGGAAATCAGCCACATTTTTGGCAACAAAACCTAGAGCAAGGTAGATCATCTTATTCAGTTGTGCCGTCACCCTACTGTTCAATTCAATACCCAGGTGCCATCTTTTCCTTTTCTGCCTCCTTTGATCAGATTTAATTCTACTCCAAACTGTCTGATACCACCACAGCCACCATCTAGTCCATTATCACTGCAGTTTTTACCAAATCATTCAAGATTTTCAACATTTAGGAAAATACAATTTTTGTTAAAGAAACACTTTTACATATTATCGACAGTTGAATTTTGGTATGAAAATGTCATCAAAGTATATTCTGTTATTTGAATCGTGTATTCTCTTGATGTGTTCAGTTTCATGTAGGACCATATTTATACAGAATGTAGAATTCTAATGTAAAACTGAGTTTCTTTGGATAGAGAGTATCACTTTAAAGAGATACTCATATACTTAGATCAAAGAAAAAGTTCTTTGACTTAATGTTCTTATATTGATCTCTACTATTTTGAAAACATTTATGAAAATGAAAATAAAATTTGAATGATAAAGTTTTATTTTTTGACTTGCTTATATGTTGTAATTGTAATAAAATATTTAAACAAAATAAAGGAATAAAAGTACTTGAATGAAAAATATTTTATTATTAAAAATGGGAATGATAATATTTATTCAGAACACCCATAATCTAATAAAAGTGCTTTATTTATAGAGAGAGAATTCATAAATCTCATGAAACAATATATATATATATATATAACATTTTTGTAAATGTTACTTAACAATTAGAAATATTTTCTGGCATTCTGAAAAGCAAAATGTATCAATAATTTCAATAAAATCAATATTTTTTTCAGATATTTCCAGGGTTTATAAAATTTTTTGGAAATTTCTGGAATTTCAACATGAATCTTTGAAAATTGTGAATTACTCTTGGAATTTTTACTTACCTTTAAGCATTTTTTTTTTGTTGAAATTATAATTTTTTTGATTTTTTTATATTTTAATTTTAATATATATATATGTAATTTTAATACTTAACAATTTTCAATGAAATTGTTTGAAAATGAGATCGAGTACTAGAAGCTCCTTGAATGCACCGGTCATCTATATTGTCCCGTTTAGATACTGAAACCTGAATTACAAAGTGGTAATAGAATAAGTGCCAGGGCAAGCAAGATTGAGCTCAACATGAGACTTTATTCAATCTATCTCCAGGATACATCAACTTACTTTGTGGTACTTTCTCGAAGAAATCAGTACACATGCATCTACTATGCGCACTAGTCAAAACAGGGCATTCTTAAATAAAAATGAGTTTTTCAATTGTGTCTAATTGTATTACGATGGGTAATCAATATGAAAAATGTGTACATTTTTTTGAATTTATAAATATTTTAAACTTAAATTTACGTTTCAATTTTAGTGTAATGTACTTCTTGTTTTATAATCGAGGAAATTGCTGTTTGATGTAGTTATGATATTAAAATTCTAATATTAAATTTCATATAACTACTTTAATGACAAATAAAAAAGTTAACAACTTTAAACTCTTGTTTTAAAAGTTTTACTATTTTTCTAAGCAAATATATAAAGTAAAATTCTTCTATACCTTTAAATAATGAACTAATTCTTTAAGTTTATTACCTTGACAGATGTAATCATATTTTCTAAAGGGAAAAAATAACTTTTGGTTTGTTAAATTCAATGTGATATTTTATTTAAATTACAAAAAGAAAAAAACTAGACATTTGATGGTTTTACGCATGCAATTTTTTTTTAACTTTTGTCGATGTAACAGCGACGGCGAAGATTTCAACAGGTCGTTTGATCACTCACGTCAACTCAACTCTTGCGCTCAGACCTTGTATTTTAGGTAGAAATGGCCGTTATTTAATAGAACTGTTATTTAAGAACCGTTATCAACAAATAACCGGTTAATAAATAACGCGTTCTTCAAAAATTATGTTATTAAGATAACGTTTTTCTTTTCCTTAACTGCTGATATCGTTCCTGTAATGGTAACTTCTTAAAGTCGTTGCTGTATTGTAGAACGTTTCCACATTATGTTATTTTGTAGCGTTAAAGCTGTTCTCGTTGTTTCGTAACGTTAAAGTTGTGGTCGTTGTTTTGTAACGTTGAAGTCGTTATCGTTGTTTTGTAACTTTAAGGCCGTTATCGCTATTTTAGAACTTCCGGAACTTAAAAGCTAATATCGTTGTTTCGCAACGAAATTTTAAGTTATTATGATGTTTTGGTTTCTAACATTGACATTGAGTTTCCTCGGGAACACATTCCAAGCTTTTGCTTGACCCGTTGCGTTGCTTAGCAACTAAGAATGTATACTTTTCGGTTCCTCACTTTGGTGAAGGAAGGTTAACTGAAAAACTGATGCATGTGAATAAAAATATATTTCATTTTAAAAGAGATCAAAACATTTGAAAAAATGGGAATTTTTAAAAATACATTTTATGTTAATATTTTACGGGCATTTTATTTATTTTCAGTCTTTATTTATTATTTTTTGTGAATTTTAGCAAATTTTTTATTAAGCTGAAGCATTTTTTAGAAACTTAAAACTATGCTCGCATATCAAAGCAAGCGTGAAATATTTTTAATTCAATTTCAAATTTCGAGAATTAATTTTTATAAATTATAAAGATTAAAGAAGAAACTAGCGTACCATTCGATAAAATTTGGATCAAACTAATAATATATGTTTGAAATTTACTTTAAGAATTAATATATTGTAAAAATAATTTTTTGAGACTTATAATTTTTTATTTATTTAGAAAGCATCATCATAATTTATTAAAATTAATTTATATAAATAAAATTTTAATTATTTTAAATGATAATATACTTGATTACATTAAAATAATATTCTTAATGTTATAATTTTACAGTCCTAAAATGTATTTGATGTACTGGAATAAAAGAATTGCATCATATTTCTTGTAGAAAGCCATTTATAAAATTTGTATTGAAATAAAAAGTATTATTGTTGTTAAGTTATTAAGAATCGTGATAATAAATGTTGCAACGTATATAATTATATTAAATAAATTCATGTATATTTGTAGATGTAGTTGTATTTATTTAATATTTAAAAATAAAATCACAATAAAATTAATATCCTACGTATTACAGCTGTAAATTCTAATTTTTCATCATTTATCTTTCAGGCTAAGTTGTAATTATGAGGAAAACAACTGTTCATAAAAAGATATTTTCTGTAGATATTTTCCTATCTAATTTCAATATAAATCTTTAAATATAATTAGCACTACTCATAACATTTTTAATTTTATATGACTGTAAAATAAATTACCAGATATTAAACTGCATATTTACGAAAAACATTCTGAAGTATCAGCTTGTAATATTGAATTTTCTTCAGGCTCTTTGAAGAATTTTGAAGAAAAGGTTGGTTTAGTAAGAATTGAAGATATTTCACAATAGTATTTATTAGAAGCATTATTTTACTTATTTTTTAAATGTAGACATCAGTGTTTTTCAAAAATGTTTTAATAAATTAATTTTAACCAAGTATTAAAATTGCTTAGTTAAATACAGTTTGGATCTTATGGAAATTTTCATTAATTTTATCCCGAAAATATTATTTTATTATTAATTTATTTTTAAAATTCTAAGTATAAAATGATTTCTAAGAACTTTGAGATTTTTTATAAAAGTAAACTAAGATACTTTTTACACAATCGTTTCAATTGAATTAGTATTCTTACAAATCTTGTACCATAAAAAATTTGCGTTAAATTATTAAAACTTTTCAGTACAATATACAGACAATTTATATCATAAAGTCCAACTACTTGAAGCAGTTGTCTAGTATTTCTTTAAATATCTATAATGTGTTCGTTATGAGAATGCTTCTTCGTAAACAGAGACTGGGTTTTATGTATCACAAGAAAGTAACTTGAAAACTTTTAGTACCTACACTGACAAAGTAGATTCAATCATCCCTTTTCTTCAGAAGTTGTTAGACAAGATCAAAAATCTTCCACTCCGAAGAATGCTGTTGTTCCAATAGCCATAGAGTTAACTCTTAAGGCCATTATGAACTGGAACGTTTACAGTAAACATTTGGGCAATATACATTTTACTAGCACATTTCAAATTATCTTTCCAGTACATTTTTAGCTGTATTTATACATTTTTCCAGTACATTTTAACAGTAGTATATAATTATAGTTATATTATTTCTTTATGTGGATACTATTTTCTGTATTTTTAATGTTATTTCTCTATACATAACCTATGATATTATATCATTATTTTAAGCATACATGTCTTTCAAGATGAGTGCCTGAGAGTTTTCCAAGTTTACTCCCTTGCATAGACATTTGCAGTCTTTATTTTAAATATTTACACATTAAAGTAACTTTTCTTCAATTAAATTTCAAACGAATAAGAGTTACATTAATTTGAAAGACCTTTAAGTAAATAACTATGGAATTTTATATAACATATATTCCTCAACAATCATAAAAAGAAATGACAAGTAATAACTGTTTTTATAATATGTAAAAATGTTAATTCTGTTTAATAATTTATTTTATTTGAGCTCTTATTATATCAAAAGATACTTGCAGATCAAACAATACAAATTAAAAAATTTATTAGTTGATAAAATTCTTCAATTATAACAAAAACTTTTGTATATGCAAATAATTTTAAAAACTGTAAATTTATGTATTGTGTCAATAGTAAAAAACTGCATCTAAGTTATTTACTGTAGTAATGTGTTTATCTATTTTACAGAAGCAATTTTCATACACTTTTATTTCAAAATACTGTTTAATTGTTAGTACTTTAAATTCACACACACACATTTTATTAATACCACATAGCTCTCTTATTTTTTACTCCTCCGTGAGGAGTAATTTCATATAGTAAAAATATTTAAGATAAATACACAATTGAGGCATATAGAACAGTGAAATCATGTATATGAAGTAAAATTTTATAACTTATCATAAAGGCAAATTCCTATATTCGAATATTTTCTCGTAGGTGCTAAGTATTCTGGTTTACATATATCATTCTTTATTTTCAAAGAAAATAATGTTTTCTATTTATGTTCATAAATATGTAATTTTATAGTATATGACATTTGTATAGATCCGATATTCTTTTTATTACACAGATTTATATGAAAATTAAATTCAATTAAAATGTTTAATATTGAAGAAGAAATTTATATGAAATAGTAAGATATAATTATTAAATATAAGTTAGTTTAATGTATATCGCTGGTTAAATTATCATTAATATGATTTCACTATTTGAAAACTGTGGGTTCGATACTGATGCTACCATAAATAATGATGGGTAGTGCTCTTTGGATATTGATTAATCGCATGGTTATATTTATAAGTTGATAAGATAGTAAAATTAAGAAATTTCGATTAAAATTCAATTTTTTAATTATATTGTGTATATAATTAGCGAAATACTTTTTTCAAGAAGATATATTTAAAGATTTATTCGAGCATAAGTGATATACTCAATAGTAATCTTTAGTGTAAAAGAAACATCAGTTATAATTTATAAGAATTTATAATAGAAATTACATTGAAGAATAAATTAAATTCATCTTGTGAGAAACAGAATTATGTTTGGTTTAAAAAAATTGAAATTTAGTCATATTTTATACATTAAAGTAATAAAATATATTAATAAGCAGTTAAGATCATTGCTAAACAAATTATGTAAATACACATTACTTAAGAATTTTTAACTGAAAAAAATCAATTGACAGTAAAAAAAATTATAAATCTTAATTAATCCATTGCAATTACTTTAAAAAATAAGTAAATAAAAATCAGTCTAGACTTAAATGTTGAATTTCCGTATAATAAAGTAGGAAATAATTTAAAAAAAATTGATTAAAGAATATAACAAAAATCATTAAAATTTCTTTCAGTAAGTGATTTTCGATGCTCAGTCACTAAAATTCACCTTACATCTCAAACCTCATTTCCTCAAAAAACCAGTTTTGTCACCCCACGAAAGTTTCCTTTCGCTCCAAAGAATTTCCAAGAAGGCCGAAGGGAACGGATTTCTTGGAATAACTTTCCAAAAAGCCGTTATTTGATAACGCTTTCTGGAACATGTTATTTCCTTGGAACGTAACGTTGATAACTAGTTATTGAAAAATAACTGCTTTTGCCATCTTTAATTTTAGGGGCTATTGGCTATATCCAGCGCCGTTGTTTTCTCCTAACTGTTCCACCAATAAGAAGTCGGATGGAACATGACGTAACAGCGCGCTAAGCGGGACCTCGCCTTTTTGAGCGAAGAGAAGATTGGAGAAAAGAAGACGAACACGTTGATAGAAGACGATTATTAAAGATGTCTAATTGTTATTTTCTAAAAGACGATTATTAAAGATGTCTAACTGTTATTTTCTCAATTTTGTTAATCTCACATTTAACTTTAATTTGTAAATAAATTTTCTATTTGTGGCACTATTAATTAAATTCAGTTAGCTAAATATTAAATTATTCTGTTTTGATTTCTTCTTAATCTCTATACTCCCTCATTATGCATATATATATATATATATATATATATATATATATATATATATATATATATATATATATATATATATATATATATGTATATATCTATATACATATATATGTGTACATGTATGTATATATACAGGGTGTCCAGAAAAGGACTCCCTGATTTCAAAATTAAATATCTCGAAAACAAAGAACGATAGAGGAATGCAGTAAACGGTATGTTTATAAAGAAAACTGTAAGAATTTTATACAGCAGTTTGAAATAATAGTTACAAAAGCTGCAAATAGATGGCGCTGTAATCGTCATACGTAATGCCTTGTATAAATAGTGATCCGAAGCCAGGAGCGATTAATTTCACTATTGAAGCTTGAAAGGAGGTTAGTGTATCAAAGGAAGAGATTAAAACCATGTACTCCATTGAACAACGCATTTTTCTGGTGCTAGAGTACCATAGGTTAAAAGATAGTCCTACGACAACAAGGCGCAGTTTTCAAGCACGATTTAATGTTCCAAAAGGACCCGATGCAAAAATAATTCGTACACTCTTCGCCAAATTTCAACGAACAGGCAGCGTAACTAATGATCTAAAGGGGAATGTGGGACGCAAGCAAACTGCAGTTTCGCCTGAAAATGTCGCCACAGTTTCTGATATTATTCAGCAAAATCCAATGTCATCCGTCCGTAGAAATTGCATCTGAGACTGGTTTGAAGCGTTTCAGCACGCAGAATATACTGAGAAAGAGCCTACACATGTTTTCCATTCAAAATTCAAACTCACCCGTACGAGCTATGCAATTCCCGGTGAAAATTATCACATTTACTTCATTTAATCCCTGTGAAAATGCTATGCAACAAAGGGTTGACTTTGCTAATCAGATGCTCACAATGATTGATAGTGAAGGATTTGATGTTGGCTGCATCTGGTTTACAGATGAAGCACACTTCCACCTGAATGGATTTGTGAACAAACAGAACTGGCGATTTTGGGGCTCCGAAAATCCATATTGGTGTGAAGCGAAACCCCTGTATTCTCCTAAAGTTACTGTGTCGGTTGCAGTATGCAGCAGAGGCATTATTGGGCCTTTTTTCATTAGAGAAACGGTTAATAATGAACGTTACGTTGCAATTTGAAACAATTTATCGCCACAAAGCAAGTGTTAGAGGATCGACCACGTACTGAATGGTTTATGCAAGATGGAGCCTGACCACATCGTACCGATAAGTGTTTCGCTTTCTTGATGAACACTTCGGAAATCGAGTCATTGCTTTGGAAAATCCCAAATTTACTGGTGCAGGCATGGATTGGCCTCCATATTCTTCGGATTTGACTCCCTGTGACTATTTTTTGTGGGGCAATATGAAAGACATTGTCTACCCGAAGCATCCCGCCACGCTGGACGAGCTTGAATCGGCGATCTGTGTTGCATGTGAATCCATTTCTGTTGAGACACTACGAAATGTGATGGCAAATTCCATTCTTCATTTGCGCCACCTCTGTAGTGCCAATGGTGAATAATTTGAAAACATTGTAATGTGATTTTTTGCAAAGAATGTTTTCATACGATTATTTCATTTATGTATGCTGATATAAGCTGTACAGCGCCATCTGTTAGCAATTTTTGCAACTATTATTTCAAACTGCTGCATAAAATTCTTACAGATTTCACAACAAACATACCGTTTATTGCATTCCTCTATCGATCTTTATTTTCGAGATATTTAATTTTGAAATCAGGGAGTCCTTTTCTGGACACCCTGTATATATGTGTATGTATGTATATAATGGGTTGGCAACTAAGTAATTGCGGATTTCAATCTAGATGGCTTCAATTGAATTTTTATTTTTGCAGACGTAGTACAAATGTAATACACATTTTGTTATTTGAAAGTTGGCAATTCAGCTGTCAATCAGTAAAAAAAATTTTAATCAATTGCGTAGTTTTCGTTTGGCGTTCTTAAAAAAATGAAAAATCAAAAGGAACATTTTCGTCATATTTTGCTTTTTTATTTCTGCAAAGGGGAAAACACATCGCAAGCTCATAAAAAGTTATGTGCTGCTTATGGTGACGAAGCCTTAAGCAAATGGTAGTGTCAAAATTGGTTTGCCAAATTTTGTTCTGGTGGTTTTTCACTCAAAGATGAAAAACCCTCTGGTCGTCCAGTTGAAGTTTATGACAACCTAATCAAAGCAATAATCGAATCGGATCGTCACAGTACAACACGTGAGATTGCAGAGAAGCTTCATGTATCACACACATATATTAAAATCTCTTAAAACAACTTCTATGCTCAAAAACTCGATACATGGGTTCCTCACGAACTGAAAGAAACGCATTCAACGCAACGCATTAACAGCTGCGATTTGCTAAAGAAACGTAATGAAAATTATCCATTCTTAAAACGACTGATAACTGGCGATGAAAAATGGGTTGTTTACAACAATATCAAGTGGAAAAGATCGTGGAGCAGGCCAGATGAACCAAACAACATCAAAAGCTGATATTCAACAAAAGAAGGTTTTGTTATATATATATATATATATATATATATATATATATATATATATATATATATATATATATATCCATCTGTCTTCTCGTGACCGGTCATCTGGCAATCTTTTCTTGGGAATTTTCTATTATGTGACATTCTAGGTCATTGTAGGGGCTCATTCGCATTACATGAACTATATTCCGCCATTGTCATCGTCTCCTATTGTCTTCCATGCTTTCCATCTGGTAATTGATGTCAGTTAATCTTCGGGTTATACTTAGAGATGCAAAATTCCCGGGTTTTTGAAGCTTGGGAATTTTGGGAAAAAAACCGGGAATTTGGGGAAAATTGGGAATTTTGAGGCAATAAACTCAGCCAATCATATTTCGTTTTATAGATTTTTTCGCTTATATATGAAGCGAAGTGAAGTAAAATTTGGTATCCCTAAATAATTTTTAAGCAAAGTGAAATTTTATTTTCTACAATAACCATTCATAAAAGCATAAAATATGAATATATTAAAATTGTAAAAAATATAGTATTGAAAATTTTTTATTTTTTAAAAAAAATGATTTCACTTTAATTTTTATGTATATATTTCTTAAAAACGAATTATTTGAAAAAAAGTAAAATAGTACTTGATTTTTTTCAGTGTTTGTAATAAATTGAAAATTGATGATTTAAAAATAAATAATGCCAAACAAATTGTTTTCACTTTTGTTTTGACTTCTAATTGACAAATTTTTAATTTATCAATGATACAAAAAGATATTGTTTCATGTACTACTTCCAAACTGAATATGTCTAAATGGTGCACAAATTTAATCAATATGTAAATGAAAGTATGTGGTGAGTGACATGTAAGTTCTGAACAAAAAAGAGCTGTTCCAGTGAATCTTCGTTTAAATCATATCTTGTAGGAATTAATGTGACAAAAATCCTATGAAATAAGCTAGCGTTAAAACAATATTACGATTTGCATGTAATTTTCAGTTGCATAGAAACTGCAAATGTTATTCCAATCCAATTATAAATATCTTTATTTCCAGAGGGAAGTTATCATCAATATATTCTAAGATTATTAGCAGTTTCTAACAGTAACATATAACTATTTAAATTGACAAACTCAATATTTAAATTATTTACAATTTACTAAAATGTCACATTTGTAGCTACTTAAATTTGCAAAATCTATTATATTTAAGACACAAAATAATAAATTTATATAAAAAAAATTTATCCACAAATGTAATCATGAATAAAAATACTTTTTCTTTTATTACAGTTAAAATATTTAAAATAATTTTCTTTTATATTTTAAGATTAATTAACAATTTTTAAGTATAATAATATGTAATGCAGACTTTAAATAAAACTATTTTTATTTCTTTTGCAAGGATCTGATACATTAATTTACACAATTACAATATATCTACATTTGAATTATTCATTGAGTTTTTGAAAACAATTTTTTACAACATTAAAAATGATTTCAAAACACTAAGGTAGAATCAAAATTCTCTTTAAACTATTGTTCATCATTTCTAAATGATAAGACAGAAAATGTGAATGAATTAAAAAATTATTGATAATCTGTCATTGAAATTATTTCCATTTTTCAGACTTTATATAGTACTAGAAATGGAAATAACTTTATGATATTATGAAAAGAATTTTTAAAAGTCAAGCAAACGAATTCTGAAAAAAAAGTGTTCTTGCGTTTTTAACATTTTGTACTCACGAAATCTTGTTATAAATTAAAATTATTTTTTTATTCAATGCATCTTGCTTCTCATAAAAAGGCTGAAATGTGTTATTCTTTTCAAAAGAAGATTTTTGGTTAAAATACTAGCTCGGAAAATATTGAGTCCAGTTTGATATAAGCAAATAGGTATATTATTTTTCTATAATCTTGTTATAAAAACTTGAAAACTTATATTTTTTAAGAGTTAGTTCAACTTGAATTTTTATACACAAGATTAAAATTTGTACATAATACAAAAATTTCAGGACAATTGAACAATTTGTAATTTTGTGAATTGTATATTTCCAATTCAAAAACTTGAAGTAACAATAAACAATTTGTTCAGAAAGGATTTTAAAAATTGTACAGATGCATTTAGAAATCTGCTCAATAAAAAGATCCCATCTAAGTATGTTTATAACTGTTATCTTGTGAAATAAAATTAGGTATTATTTCTATGGTAGAAAATATCTTAATATTTACAAATATATAAAAATATTGTTTAATAAATACTGATCGATTTTTATGAATATAGTTGTTCAACATGACAACTGAAGTGGATATAACAATCATTGTTGAAATAAATAATGTATAAAATTGAAGCTACACATGTTTTACAACATTAACAACACTAATACTATATTTAAAACAAGCAAATGACACTAAATATCTTAAATAAAAGTTTAAAAATATTAGTTTTTCAATGTTTATACTACTTCTTTCATGATGAAACACCAACTTGATGCTCAATGATATAAATCTGTCAAAACTTAAACCCTTGTAATGCTGAAAGGTGAAAATCCTAGTAGCTATGTATTAGAAACAATATCCTTTCTGGCTTCTTAAAATTAATTGCTCATTTTAAAATAGCAAGTTTTGAGCATTTTAAATGCATTGTAAATCAATGCATGTCGGTCATAGATATGTTAAGTTTTCTTCTGATAAAAATTCTGAAATATAAATTATATTGGTTGGTTTCCTTTTTATGCATTTGAGATGTTTTTAGTTTCGACTTATTTACCAAATAATATGTGTTGATGTTATACCTCTTGATTTCCGAATCAATAATTTAGGGAGATTCCAAAAAGGTAAGTTCATGATATAATCTGCAACTGATTTGACTTAGTGAATGCAGCAAGATTCACCATGTTCTTTAGAATTCTAATTTTTTACATGTCTAAATCAAGTTGCATACCTATGAAAAATTGTAACATTGATTAAACAAATAAATCTTTTCTACTCAAAATAAGAAAAAAAAAAGGAAATCTAATGAATATTGCAACCACTGATAAATACATCATTAGGAACTCGCACGATGTTATTTATCATTTAGGAATTTAAAAAAAAATTTGTAGAAATTTTGATGTTCTAAAATATTATTTGAATTGTTATTCATTTTTTATTATTATAAGACATTTTATTTAATAAATATTTTCTCTTATAAATAAAAAATGTGAAGTTTTAATCTCATTTTGACTGAAATAAAATAAGAAAATCACTCTCTAAAAAGGAAACTTTAAAAAACCGAAACATTATTAATAAAAACGTATTTGACTCAAACTATAATTAAAACACAAGAGAAAGTTTTTTACTCAAACTTATATTTGACTTATCACCCTTGTGTACCCGCCATTGGATAAAAAAAAATATTTGACTTAAACTGTAATTAAAACATAAGAGAAAATATTTCTTTAAAGGTTCTTAAAAATCAATGAGAAAGGTATAAAAAATACAAAAAAATTTCAAAAAATAAATAAATGGATGTGTGTGTATTTAATTTCACAATTCTTAATAATTTACTTTAATAATTACAATTATTATTATAAATATATAAGTTACTCCATATTCTAATCACTGAAATTTCGAATAAACAAGTATGTAGTACCGAGAATTTTTTCCGGTAAATAAACTATATCCTAGAGTTTATTTTTTGTGGAGTTCCTAAATTATAAGCTCCTTAAACTAGCATGGCTATGTTAAATAAAATCCGAGAAAAATATAGCAGATATTTAAATAAATTATTATATATACATTCGATATAGCTTAGGGTTTCTGTGAAGATAAATCTAGATGATTTAGTGATTATGTAAACAACTTCATTTTAAAAAATAATACTTATTTAAATAATTAATATTGCATTAATAATTCTAATGATTTTAGAGCGCGTCCTCTTTTCAAAGCAACCCTTTTCGCAGGGTTGCAACTTTCTTTCTCCTCCCCCTCCCCCCCTCTCAACAAAACCGAGCTCTGAGGAGCGGTTTTGTCGCCAAAAAAAAAATGGCGGAAAACAGGCCAAGATCTCTTAACAAAAAACTTCCCCAATAGTCAAAAAGTAATTTTTGACTATTTTAGCTTTATTTTCTGCGGTTAAACCAGATGTTGAAATATCTGTTTATCGAATCAAATTTTGTACGTATTGTATACAAAAAGACAATCATTTTCTCTTGCCATCAAAAGGAATGATGTGAAGTATACTGATAATTTTATTTGGCACGCTTAACATGCAAGATTTTATTTTCTTTTGCAAGTTTTTTTTATATATAGATATACTTCATAAATGCTTATATAATTGCTGTAGGATTTACTACATAGTATTGTGTACTTTCTAGAGAATACTAACGCAAAAACCTTCGTAACAAAACTGTTATTGTTCATAGATTATAATATAAACACTGATTCTTATTAATGTTAGTAGAACGTTTTCAAAATTATTTACTGTTTTATTTATTAAAGTTTATAAATTTGGTGTTTAAGATTTGGAAAATATCTGAACTTTAATACTGTCAAATAAACAAAAGTCTGTGTTTAAAATTGCTAATTATTTGTTAATAATAAAGAAGCAGGAAAATGCTCTTGATATTATTCCTTATTAAAATGAAGCTATTTATCATTGGAAATGTTGGCAAGAAATTAAATAGAATAACTAGATTTAATCAAGCATGTTGGATTTCATTATTAGTTAATTTAGTTATTTATTAATGATTTGACAAATCAGAAATTTTGTTGGACTTCATGACAAGAATATTAAATTTCATTCATTATTATGGACCTATTAAAATTTGAAAATGCATGTTAGTTCCAATAATTTTTAGATTTGTAGGGATTTATATCATAATTTTGCTTTTACTGAAAGTTATAAGTTAAATAGTAACTGTTGATGCTAATTGATTAATTTGAAGTTGCTTAAAATTTTGAGAAGTGTTTCTTATAATAAATTTATGTAAATTGGTACAGTTTGCGTTGATATAATAAACTTCTTTACCAGTATTACAACCTTTAAATCTCGTTTGTCCTAACTGGCAGATAGCAGAACCTGTCTCCTATAAGCATTTGCCATTTCCTCTTTTTCAACATCTTGAGGTATCTGTTTCCCATCATGGTATTTCTGAAGATTTTTTTCAATAATTTGGAAAAAGTTAAATTTTAACTTGGTTGGATCGTATTAATAATCATATATAAATTATTCCAAGTTTCCTGGATATAGCTTTTGTGTTTGTTACATTATAGTTTAAAGTGATCTAGATAAAACTTTTGATTTTTTCACCAATTTTATTTTGATTAATTTATGTGAGCTGAAAAGTGCTTATAAAAGTTCTGCTTAATTAAATGATTATGTCATATATATATATATATATATATATATATATATATATATATATATATATATATATATATATATATATATATATATATATATATATATATATATATATATATATATATACAGGGTGATCTTTTTTAAAGTGACAGTGTTTGGAGCTCCCTGTAGCGCGATCTAATATAGCCGAAATGACACAAAACTTAGTATTTAGACTTATCAAGACATGGGAAAAAGGATTCTGTGAAAAAATTAGTTTCAAAAGTCACCGCTAGGGTATTTTGTGGCGCTGAATTAGCTTACAATAACGAGAATTAACATAAAAAACGGGTTTTAAAGAAAAATTCAAATGTTTTGCAATGTCAGTGTCAGCAAAAGGGGCGATAAAAGCAAATAGTAGACAGCTCCGACAAATAATCTCAGCTGAAGTGAACGAGCTCCAGTGGCCATGCCTCTCACGTTACCGGAACGTGCACTTATGATGGAATCAAATTTGTCTTTTCTAAAGGAAAACATAATGAAGACAGTGCGAAATATTCCTCGTGATATGTTACGTACGGCTGTGGAGAACGTTGTGCACAGAATGCACGGTGTTATTTCTGAGAACGGTGCTCACTTGAATGTGGTCTAATTCCTCACCGGGGAAGTTAATGTAGTAAATAAACATTAATAATTTAACTGTATGATTATATGCGTTAGTATTTTTCTTTTCTCAAATTTATACATTGTAAAACGCCGCAAAATCCCCTAGCGGCAATTTTTTGAACTAAACTTTTTTTTTTCACGGAATCTTTTTTCCCGCGTCTTGATTAGTCTAAATACCAAGTTTGGCGTCATTTTGGCTATTATATCGCGCTACAAGGCGCTCCAAACACTGTCACTTTAAAAAAGATCACCCTGTGTATATATATATATATACAGATTACATCATTTCATAATTATTTTAAATATGTCTACACACATAACATAATCAGGGGCTTAGTGAATCAAGATTGTTTCTGAATTCAAAAACGTGTCTTATGTATTTTCACTAATTATTATCAACTATTATACGAAATATGTTGATGGTTTGTAATGACACACTCATATGAGATTGTAAATAGTAATGTTTATGTTTGATATGTTAAATGTTTCTTCAAATAAGAATTTTAATAAATTCTAAGTTACTATAGTAACTTAGAATTTATATAGACCGTGGGCTGAAACCAGTAAGGGGCTTAAAAATTGAGTTTTATACCACTTCTTTGGGGGCAATTTAAAAACATATAATTATGCTCGATTTAAATGTGGAAAACATAAATGCAAAAAGTTCTGGAAGAAATAGTTGCTTCTTTTTTTATAAATAACAAAAATTCAATGCACATTTTTCATTGTGCCTTTGAACACACACGCATTGTTAAATATTCATTCAGCCAATCACATGCGAGTATTTCACTCTTGTTTATTTACTTCTCGGTGGAAAAAGAATATACACCGTAACACTATACGTATTACAATAACAATCAATTTTTCCATAATCATAAATATTAGGACTATATTATTTCACTACAAATCATAGTAAAAATATAAACATAGAATTAAGTACTGGATAAATAAAATGTACATTTTAGCCCAAAACAAAACTAAAATACAAACACAAACAAATTTTTACATTTCATTTAAAAACATGGATGTTGATTACATGCAATTTAACATTTTAGTACAACAAATGCAATAAAATCCAACACTTTTATTTTGAATTTTTATTTATTTATTTATTTTGAGTTTACACAGCAATAAATAAGTAATCAAATATTCATAAGTAGATAAAATGATATATAAAAAATAAATTTTACCTTTAGAATCATTCTGAAATTACATTGGAATTGAAGTTTCAATAAATAATGAATAATGACCAAACTTCATGGTTAATGTGTTCGATTCTAATATTTACATGTTAAAATAAGGTAAGACAAATTCATACAAATAACCTTTATAGTAATAAAGAAGATGCCAGAAAAAATCTTACACATTTCACTGTTAATCTCTAAAATAATAAGATTGAATCAATGCTGTTCAGCAAAATATAGAATATCATGGATTTAATAATCCTCAAATCAAGAAATATATTTTTTTACTTTACTGATATATCAACATGATTGACACTGTCCAATAGAATAAATAAGTAATCAATAATTTATTAACTGATTAAACATTATATAAATAATTTTATAAATATTTTTAAAGTGAAGGAGAAAATATACAGTACTGAAATGCAGACACAATATTTAGCCTAAAATCATGCAAGTTTACTTCAATATAATATTCAACTTTCCAAAATAATGATAATTTTGACTAACACAATTACATTTATCGAATAACATATTATTTTAAATTATAATTTACTTCAACATGCATTTTTTCATGCATTCTAAAAAGTAACATGAATTCTAAAAAGTAATTTACTATTAAGCAAATAAATATTCAGCATTTGAAAATCATTGATTAAAATACTGAAATTTTATATACTTACAGAAATAATTCTTATAATTTTTCAAAACTTTTCCAAAAAGACTTCTGCGAAATATAGGAGTTTGATAGTTTGCACGTAAAGCATGCTTTATTAGAGAATCCTTATTTGGTGGTAGCATGCTATCTGTTACATACCCTAACCGCAACCAATCATATCTGCATTTATCAATGTCACTGCAGTTAGCTTGCCCATAAAGTTCATGTGTAAATTCATCCAATTTTTCTATAATAACAGTTTTTAGATTCCATGACTTACCAAGATTTTGAAAAGCTAATGTATACTGTTCTGATTTCATCCTGTTTTTCAATGCTTTTACTTTACTTTTTCCACGAAATGAACTTACAGAATCACAAAGGTAAATACATGTCAAGCAATCAAAGCATCAGAAACATTAGTTCCTAAATTTTCACTAAATTTATATTTAAAATTTTTAATTCAGGTGTTGTTCGTGAGGCAAAAAACAATTGGGAATTTAAGTTTCGAGTCAAGGAAATACTTAATATGAATACATCAGTATCAGAACTTTTAATAATGATATTTTTAAGAGAGGCTGAAGCATGAGCAGCATGTAAAAATAAACGCGTATCAGCTTCCTCGTGATCACATTCTAATTCAGGAACACTTTCTACAATTAGTGTCCCAGCATCATTAAACATTTTATGACAATTGTCACGATGTGTGAAAAAAATTGAATGTGAAAAAAGCTAAGAATGCAATTGCTATATGAAATTCACCCATGCGAATTACTAATCTTTTTTTGAATTGGTCATTTTGCCATCTAATTTGTTGTACTTTAGAATATAAAGCTTGATCCATGATTAAAACTAAATTTTACGGTTAAACGGTTAGGTGTGTTTTTTAAAGCAATCTTTTCATTACCTTCTGATGAATTCTTACATCGGTTCTCAGCAGCATAAATTCTAGTCTTATCGGTAAGCAGTTGGTAACAATTTTTATGATATCCAAGCATTTTATCAGTAGGCAAACCGAAACATTCGTCTTCTTCTCGAAGCATTAAGTTCTCAGAAATTGTACGCTCATAACAATCAAAATATCCATTTGTAAACGCAATCCTTTACTTTGCTCCAGCTTTTTTTAGAAAAAAGAGATACAATTTCAAGATTTTCCTTCCCACAATGCAAACAACAATTCAAAATTGAAGTCATCGTTGAAATTCAAATATTAAGTTGAGCGTTAATTGTCAACAAAATATACTAACTTGTTTGTTTACAATCAGAAGCCTGTGTAAAACCCGTTATTTTTATAACTGCGTTTCTCATTGGATAACTCTGGAGTGAGGAACATGGTAGAAGAAATTTGATTGGCTTAAATTGCGGATGAACAAAACAATTGTATGGAAGCAGTTCGACAATTTTTTTGAATTCTCAAAACATTTTGCACTTTATGAAAGCAGAACTTTATGTAAATAGTAATATGTGACATTGAATAATAAAATGCAAATGGAATTACATTGACCCTAAGTTGCGGGAACAACCATGCAAGATAAGAGTGTTGAACCCACATATACATTGTATTTTACATTTATCCCAGAAAAGACAAACTTTTAATCTATGTATTTGAAATTTTTTAAAGTGAGCTGAAGTTCACACGTCTTCATTCTGACAGCATATCTATGACCGACATGCATTAATTTACAATGCTCGAAACTTGCTATTTTAAAATGGGCAATTAATTTTAAGAAGCCAGAAAGGAGGTAGGATATTGTTTCTAATACCAAGCTATATATTCTGTATAATAGTTGATAATAATTATAGTGAAAATACTTATATAAGACACGTTTTTGAATTGAGAAACAATCTTGATTCACTAAGCCCCTGATTATGTTATGGGTGTATACATATTTAAAATTATGAAATAATGTAATCTGCATATATATATATATATATATATATATATATATATATATATATATATATATATATATATATATATATATATATATATATATATATATATATATATATATATATATATATATATATATATATATTAACAAAGCAAAACTTTTAGAAGCACATTTCAGCTCACACAAATTGATCAAAATGAAATTGGTAACAATTATGGTTAAAATCGAAAGTTTTTTTTTTTATCTATTATCTAGTTTATTTTAAAAAATATTGTAACAAACACAAAAGCTATATCCAGGAAACTTGCAGTAATTTTTATACACTGCTGGACAATTGCTAAGAACGGATAACACTATCATCCATAGCAACCACAAAATGAAAGGAAGCAAAATGTGAAAAATTAGAATAAGTGCGGGACACAGTAAGAAGAAGTATGCGTATGCAAATTTTTTCCACGTTTGTTCATCACGTTATAGCGTTCATAAGAGCTTTAAAGGATTTGACGCGTGTGGACAGTTTTTGTTTCAAGTCAAAGTTTTACAGGAAAGATTTATTTGACGAACTTGAAATTTTTAGCATGTCTTCCCGACATCACTTAGAATATTTTATGCTTGGCCGAATTATTGGAAAGATCGAAGAAGGGCGATAAATAACAGATGTTGCCAGGGAGTTCGACATCGCTCACAGCGTTGTTTCACGACTGTAGAAGTCATTTAAAACTACTGGAATGTGTAGTAGGCGGCACGGGGGAGGTCATGTTAGAAGTACGACGCCTGCAGAAGACAGATATATTATCCTAACAGTAAAAAGGAACAGGCGTATCACAGCTCAGCAAGTGGCAAATCAGTTTCTTGCTACCTCAGGAAAGCAGATATCCCGAAAAACTGTTGCCAGACGTTTGAGGGGAGGAAGACTATACGCCCGCAGACCTGTCGTGTGTGTCCCATTGACCAGACAGCACCGTACTGCCCGTTTGCAATGGTGTCGTGAGCATCGCAATTGCATTGAACAAGACTGGGTATGCGTACTATTCTCAGGTGAGAGTAGGTTCAGTCTGTCATCGGGTTGTAGACGCCAACTGATCTGGCGCGAGAGTGGAACTGCTTATCTTCCAGAAAATATCAAAGAAAGGAGCCGACATCCGACATGCAGTGGGCCGGCATCATGATCAATTGCCGCACGCCCCTACATGTGGTTGCGAATGGGACTATGACGGGCCAACGATACATCAATGAAGTTCTACTTCCTCATGTTCGTCTTTTTCGTGGTGCTGTAGGTGATAAATTTGTTTTTATGGACGACAACACAACATGTCATCGAACACTCGCTGTTCAGGATTGTCTAGACAGCGAGAGTATTCATCACGTTCACAGCGAGAGAATTCTCGTATGACCATCACGTTCTCCAGATCTAAATCCCATTAAAAATGTGTGGGATGCTTTGAGGAGGCAAGTTGCTGGTCGAAACTATCCTCCGACAAACAAGAGCACCCTCATCCGTGCACTCCCAGAGGAATAGGATAAATTGGCTCAACAGCTGCTGGATAATATTGTGCAAAGTATGAAACGACGTGTGGAATGTTGCATCTTACTCCACGGTGGACGTATCCCGTACTGATACCTTTCTTCAAAATGCTTCCCCTCAGGGGGTTTACCTTCTTAAGGTAAACACGGGTGTCACAATCCCGAGGTACCCTAGTGATCTGTCCTCAGCTTTATTTCCTTCTCTCTTCTACTCTTCTGCTTTTTCTTCCTCTTCTCCCTTAGTGTGGTTGCCTCGCAAGAGGTTGAGGGCTCCCCTTGAGTAGCTTTCGCCGCTCTGTTGCTATTAGCTACTCTTGAGGACTAAATCACCCACGTGTTTGCCGTGCGTAGAGACCCGTGTCCCTGGAAAGGAGGATCCTGGTAATTGAGGCCTCCAGAGACCAACACATTGCTTTGGCCTCTGCTTCAGGTAAACGGGAGGTGTGATGTGGTCCTCAGCACATCAATCGGCTTTATGGATCAAGCGATCGGTACATCTACTGGGTGACTCGTTAAGGGTGGAGACCACTTCAGGGATGTGCCGTGAGCGTATAGGGACTGACTAGCACTGGTACAATTAACCTGTATCCCCTCGTAGGGCTCCGTGGTTGGTGGTGCCGTCTGGTCCCTGAATTTTAACTTTTTGCTATATGGAACTACCTACATTATCTTCACTCCCACGGGAGGAACAATTGTCAATGTGTACTGCAAAATTTTTTGTTATCCAAAAAAAAGAGGGAACTTTTCAGTTTGTTTCCCCTTTTGTTATTGAAAAAAGTGTTTCCGCTTTCCTTGGAGAAGTAAAATCACTAAAGAAATTAAGATCTAATGACCTCTTACTGGAGACGTCCTCTGAAAGACAATCTATACTGATGATGACGATGAGAACTCTGGGCGATATGGATGTGATTGTAACACCTCACGGGAATTTAAATTTTTCTCGTGGTGTGATTACGGCAGAGGATTTGCAATATACATCTACTGATGAGATTCTTGAAAATCTTAAATCTCAGAAAGTATACTCTGTAAAAAGAATGACAATCAAAAGAGATGGCATTGTATTGAAAACGAACAATCTTGTTTTGACATTTGCCACTCCAGAATTACCGCAACACGTAAAAGTTGCTTATTTGCGGTGTTCTGTGAGACCATACTTTCCAAATCCTCTGAGATGTTTTCAATGTCAACGCTTTAAACATTCAAAATTAGCTTGCAGAGGAAAACTTACTTGTGCCCGTTGTGCCAACGTCGGCCATGATAGTATTACCTGCAACGCTAAAGAGGTGTGTGTCAACTGCCAAGGCGACCACCCCTCCTACTCTAGATCTTGTCCAGCCTGGCAGATTGAAAAGGAAATCACAGCCATCAAAATAAAGAACAAAGTTTCCTACCCAGAAGCTCGTAAAATAGTCTCATCGTGCACTCCTCAATCTGGCACTAGTTATGCTGCAGCTGTTAAGAAGAGCACTAGATCTTATGGTACTCAAACAGAAACTGAGTTTATTGATATAAAAAGACTGCCTGTGAAGCAAAAAACAGTAAACTCTACCATACCAGTAATCACAAACTCAACTTTAGCAAAATCAAAAGCCTTAAAGGCTAGAAAATTAAAAATTGCCAAGGAAGGCCCTAGAAAGTCTTCCTTAACAACAAAAAAGCTCTTCTCTGTCTGGATGCAGATGCCGTCAAACTGCATCCATCAGATGATGATTTCAATTCGGAAGATTCATCTGAGATGACGATGAGCAACAGTGATAAAGGTTAGAATATATTCCATTGATGACTTCCATTGTTTCCTGGAATTGTCGTGGTTTTCGGTCTCGCATTGATGACATCAAATCCATCATCTCTCGCTACAACCCTGCATGTGTGGCTCTCCAGGAAACATTCCTGAAGCCCACTGTTATCACCAAAATGCGTGGGTTTCAATGCTTTAGAAAGGATTATGGTGGTGATGCTGCTGTGTCTGGTGGAGTTTGTATTATTACATCAAACAGTTATCCCAGTACAGCACATCAATTAAGAACTACACTCCAGGCTGTGGCTGTCAGAATCTACACCACATGTCTAATCACGGTTTGTAGCCTCTACTTACCACCGAATGATGTCATTCAAACAGAGGAACTGAATGAATTAGTTGATCAACTCCCAACTCCATTTTTATTGCTCGGTGATTTTAACGGCCATAGTTCTTTGTGGGGTAGTGAAGATACGAATTCTCGCGGTCGTCAGATAGAACAGTTCATTTCTGACAACTTTCTCTGTCTGCTTAACACTGACGAGAAAACTTATTTCCACGAACCTACACGGACATTTCACTCTCTTGACTTAGCTGTTTGTTCTCCATCACTCCTGCCATTGCTGAATTTCACAATCGGAAATGACCTTTACAATAGTGATCATTTTCCTCTAATCGTGTCTCAGGCTGGAGGTAATAGTGTGCGCCACAACCCACCTAATTACGTGTACAGTCGAGCCAATTGGACTCTTTTCACGCAATTGGCAGTGATCAGTGAGACAAGAGTTAAGACAGATGTGATAGATGATGCCGTTAATTATGTTACTGACAAAATAATCCGAGCTGCGGATGTTGCTATCCCTAAAAATTCCATCATTCCACATAAACACCGAAAACCTTGGTGGAATGAAGAGTGTCAACTCTCCTATAAGAAACAAAGGAAACAATGGAATATATTCCGAAGATACCCGACCACGGAGAATCTTATTGCTTTCAAAAAAGCCAAAGCGTTTGCTCGTAGAGTTAGACGTAAGAGTCAGAGGGAATCTTGGATTCGTTATGTGTCTTGGATTCGTATGTGAGTTACGACATCGACATCAAGCAAACAGTTATGGAGGAAAGTGAAAGCAGCCAATGGTATTTATCAGGATCATAGCATTCCTGTTTTAAAAACTGGAGCTGCTGTACATTCCTCATCGGTAGATATTGCCAATGTCACCGGAGAAACTTTTGCTTGTGTTTCCAGCTCTGATTCATATAGTCCTACTTTTCAAAGGACTAAAAGAATTGCAGAGCGTACACCAGTAAGATATGACGATCGACATAATCTACCATATAATTGTGCTTTTCTTCAAAATCTACCATATAATTGTGCTTTTCTTCAAAATGTGTGGGATGTTTTGGGGAGGCAAGTTGCTGGTCAAAACTATAATCCGACAAACAAGAACACCCTCATCCGTGCACACCCAGAGGAATGGGATAAATTGCCTAAACTGCTGCTGTATAATGTTGTGCAAAGTATGATACGACGTGTGGAATGTTGCATCACACTCCACGGTGGACATATCCCGTACTAGTACCTTTCTTCAAAGTGCCTGCTGACTTTTAGATGCATTGTTCCATTTTTCCGTATGCAGCATCAAATGAACATTTTTTTCTTTCAGATGTTTCACAGCTTTTATACTTTCCAGAACAATAAATATTCTTTATTCTAATGTCTGAACAGTGTTGCAACTATATTTTACCCTACAAGGCCTCATGTCTCGCTTAATGTTATGCTACATTGCAATTTGTGATCCGTCCTTAGCAATTGTCCAGAAGTGTACGATTATAAATACTATCCAACCAAGTTAAAATTTAACGTTTTCCAAATTATTGAAAAAAATCCTCAGAAATAACACCTAAAATATGGGAAACAGATATCTCAAGATGTTGAAAAAGAGGAAATGGCAAATGCTCATAGGAGACAGGTTCAGCTAGTTAGGACAAACAGGATTTAAAGGTTGTAATACTGGTAAAGAAGTTTATTATATTAACGCTTTTGTAAAAATTTATGTAAATGTACCAATTTACATAAATTTATTATAAGAAACACTTCTCAAAATTTTAAGCAACTTCAAATTAATCAATTAGCATCAGCAGCCGCTATTTAACTTATAACTTTCAGTAAAAACAAAATTATGATATAAATCCCTACAAATCTAAAATTATTGGAACTAACATACATATTCAAATTTTAAAAGTTCCATAATTATGGATGAAATTTAATATTCTCGTCATGTAGTCCAACAAAATTACTGATTTGTCAAATCATTGATAAACAGCTAAATTAACGAGTAATGAAATCCAACATGCTTAATTAAAGCTAGTTATTCTATTAATTTCTTAATTTTAATAAGGAATAAAATCAAGAGCATTTTCCTGCTTTTTTATTACTAGCAAATAATTAGCAATTTTAAACACACACATTTTTTATGAGTCAATATTAAAGTTCAGATATTTTCCATATCTCAAACATCAAATTTGTAAACTTTAATAAATATAACAGTAAAAAATTGGGAAAACGTTCTAATATTAATAAGAATCAGTATTTATTATAATCTATGAGCAATCAGTTCTGTTACGAAGGTTTCTGCATTAGTAATCTCAAGAAAGTACACAACACTATGTAATAAATCCTACAGCAATTATATAAGCATTTATGAAGTATATCTATGTATAAAAAAACTTGCAAAAGAAAAAAAAAATCTTGCATGTTTAGCGTGCCAAATAAAATTATCAGTATACTTCACATCATTACTTTTGATGGCAAGAGAAAATGATTGTCTTTTTGTATACAATGCGTACAAAATCTGATTCGAGAAACAGATATTTAAACATCTGGTTTTACCACAGAAAATAAAACCACAAATTTTAAAAATTAATTTCTGAATGCTTCAAACTATAGATGTACATCCAGGCTATTACTTTTATCTAAATTGATCAAAAGTAACTCCTGATTTCTAATGAAAAACAAAATGAATATCTATATACATTAACGATTGACGTTATAAAAATTTTTTGTATGCAATTTTAGAATAAGTTATCAATCTAATATGTATTGCGTTTAATTTAACATTAAGTTCATAAATAATAGTAGAATAATATTTTCAAGAAATACATATTGAAAGACTGAAGTTTATACATATTAGTTTTATATTTTTCGACAAATATATATGAAAGACAGCATATCTAAACGATTTCTCTGTCCAAAAATTTAATGTATACACATTCAAATAATAATTATTATGACTAACAATTGCAATGAACACAACTTGAAACGTCTCCAATATTCAAATTTTTTGAGAAATTTCTATTGTCATAAATAAAAGTAGAAATCATTAAAATATATCTTTTTAAATATATTATGTGGTTTTAATAATTAAAAACTTTTAAATTTTTAAAAAATTTAAATTTTTCCATGATTTCGAAAATTTGGGAATTTTCAAAATTTTTATGGAAAAAAACCCAGTTTATTCCCGGGAATAAACCGGCTTTTTTCCCATCCTTGCAACACTATCAGAGACTATACCCTCAGTAGCACAGAAATTTAAAGCCCCTTTCAATTGCCAAAAGCTCAACTCGAAAAACAGAACAGTAATTTGGATTTCTTCTACATATCTTTTTCGCATCTCTCCACTACCCGACTCAGCACCCTCACCCCTACTGCCATCCGTGTAAATCTGCAGCGCATTAACCATCCGTGTAAATCTGCAGCGCATTAAGGAGAATCTGGTGGATTACTTCCAAAGCTAGCTGTCTGAGATATTCTGGGTGTTGAGTTCTCTTGTTAGAGTGAGAGCATAGTTCGGTCCTAAAAAAGACTCGATCATGAAAGGTCGACTTTGCCCCCGTGCGGCAGGCCAAGGAAACGGGCTCCACGTTCTCCAGCAAACAACCTTCTCTCGCGCGTTACTCAGTGGGCTATCACGCTGTAGTCATTGGTTAGATCTCCAAGCACCTACAAAACTAGATGTTCGGTTCTGGTCATCGTAACTGGCAAGTCTGGCAAAGTAGTTTGTTAATAAACATTTTCTTCGTAGTCCAAGGGGGAGTAGATTAGCTTCATAAAGAACAATATCCCTTGGACAGCTATTTCGGAAGCCGGTGATGATTCTGGCAGCAGACAACTGTACTCTTTCGAGTTTATCGAGATTATTGACAGAGGCAGATTGATACATCTGAACACCATATTCAAGTATTGGACGGATGAGGGCTACGTAGGTGTTTCTCAAACTTTGAGCGTCTGCTTCCCAACTCCTACCTGATATGTACTTCAAAATCTTTAACCTTTGCCTACCTCTCAAAACTAAGTTGTCAATATGAGCCCTGCCAAGCACTTCCTGATCCAAAATAAACCCCAAGTATTTGGGAAGCCTCTCACAATTTAATCTCCTACCCAAAAGAAAGATCTCAGGTTCCAAATTGTACAGATGTCTGTTGGTTGTAAAAAGAGTGGACACAAATTTTGAGAGGTTAAAAATCATTTTATGGCTCATAGCAAAACTCTCGAAATTAAGGAGGGAGGAATTAACTACTTCTTGAGCACAATTTACACTTGCGTTGCTGCTCCATATAACCATATCATCTGCATATAAACCAGTCGCGGCTCGTGACCAGTTGGGTTGGGGGTTCACTAGTTCACTGGAGTAGCTGGGCGGGGGGAACATGCTGACAGTCCTGAAAGCTACGTTTTAATATTACTAATTAAAAGCCATTAATTATTATTAATTAATGGCTTTTAATTAGTAATATTCTGATGATTAAATAATTTAACTTAACATTAAAACATAAATTATAAAATTTTAAATACTTTATATGATAATCTCCATTGCAAATCTGTTTGTATCTCCCCTCCACCCCAACTGAAATCTTGACCACGCTACTGTATTAGTTTACTAGTTAAAAACAATATATTACTGAAACATAGGGACTACTTTAGCGGGTTTTCTAGTATTATGAACGTTAGATTTAAAGCATAGATACATATTAAAAGCAATGTAAGAAATTGTAAAAAAGCTGTTTAAAAAATACTCACAGCGAAATAAATATCAGGTTTCCTTATTTCCTTTGGCAACAGCTGCTGAAAGTTTGTATGTAAAGTCCATCCTTCGTTCTTTTTTTTTTTTTTTTTTTTTTTTTTTTGAAGAGGATTTGTCTATAACCCTTTCTTTAAAGTCCTCCATTTTAGAAATCATTTCTTTTTCGACAGACAATATTGCAAGAGCATCGCTGTGGTCACTCGCTACTAAAGTAGATGCACAAAGAAAGAAAAAAATTCATTCTGCCTAGAATGTTCGTCCAATCAAAACCTGTTCTCAATTTCCTTTGAATTCCCTAAACTACATTCCAGAGAATAACAGTTTCCTTTATACTGAAAGGGGAGGTTTTGGATCTTCAAATGTACAAAGTAAAATATTTTCTATGTCATCGGAATGGGAAAAAATTATCCCCACTGTCACTAAATTTTCTTTTAGCGACAAGTTCAATAGTTTTTGCTCGGATTAGCCAATCATGCTTTCCGATTTTATCCCGTGCACAAGCGAAAAATATACTTGGGAGGTTCAGAGCTCCAATTTGCGCATCTTTGCCCCGATGCTATAGGAGCGGTGTTTGAAACGATTTACCCCGTTCTTTAAAAGGCGCTATAACTAAAAATAAATCAAAATAGTAATAACGATAGTGGTTTAATATTGATGTAATAAACTTCACCAGGTATTTATTTTTTAGCGGGTTCACAGAACCACTGAACCTATAGCACGAGCCGCCACTTACGTAAACCCATGCAGGTATTAGAGCCAGCACCAGCCTCTATTCCAGCAACAAAGAGAGAAAATAAAGTGGGGCTAAGCACAGAGCCTTGTGGTATACCCTGACTCATTCTTTAATTTATAGAGATGCTATCTCCCATTTTTACCCTAATATATCTAGCTCTTAAGAAATCAGCAATCCATGGAAGCATTTTCCCTACAATCCCAAACTTGCTGTAAAGCTTGCAAATTAGCTTATTTTTCTAAACTCAATCAAAGGCTTTTGACAGATCAAGGAAGGCGGCCACTGTATGGTTGTTGGTCTGAGATTCTGTGCATCTCTGACATTTTGACTTAAATACAAGACTGGGTCCATAGTGTAATGACCCTTCCTGAAACCATACTGTTCCGGAGGAAGTACGTTACTGTGGTCCAAATAATAGGTAAGTCTATGAAGAACTATTTTTTCCATAAGCTTGCACACGAGATGCAGGTCAAAGCAACTGGTCTGTAACAATTATGATCACTAGCCAACTTTCCCTGTTTCCTAATTGGGATGATACGAATATTTTTGCAATCCCTAGGTAGTTTTCCACTGTTCCAGGAAGTGTTGAAAATATCCAGAAGGAATTTTTTGCCCATTAAACTCAGTCCTGCCAGCATTTGACCATGAATCCCGTCCAATCCAGGTGATTTATTAAAATCTATGTCATGGAAGGCAATTTCCATTTCCTCCAAGTTTTTTTAACTTGGTGGAAGTGGAAAGCTGAGCTAAAAATGTCCATGACCACCTCGGCATTTATGTATAAAAGGTCTAGCGGATTATCAGAATCAATTTGTCTTCTGGGTAAAAATTGATTTGACTTTCCTTTTGACAGTGAATGCCCTACAAGTTTGCTGCCTCGCTGTCACTGCATAGTGAACCATCACAGTGAATAAAAGTATTGGACTTATCATTCTGGGACTGTATTCTATCAATGTCCTTAACCAATTTCCAAAGTTTTGTATTAGGGGTTCTAGAATACAGTTCTTCACATAGTTTATTCCATTGGACTCTTCTAATATCAGAATACTTTTGTTTAATTTTTGCATTCATCAGGTTCAAGGCAGACCTAGTATCCGGTAAAGGGGGAAACAAGCAGTAGATCCTGAATTTCATTTCTTTGTCGAATAAGGGGTGAAATATCTTCAGAATTATGAATATAGTTAGGCTTGAATTTTTTCCTAACGCCTCTTGGAATAGCCAACCTTATTGCCTTTTTTACCGAGTCCTTGAAATTACAACATTTACTCTCAAGATCTTCCATAGGAGAGGTCTCAGTAAGAGAACTGTCAAGAATGGAATTAAATAAATTCCAGTTGGCTTTTTTGAAGTTCCAGAAAGCCCTTTTACTATTTGGGGTCCTGTGTAGGTGCTTAAGCTTAATTAATATAGGTAAGTGGTCACTTCCGATTGAATCCAAAACACACCAACTACAGTCCAAGAAAATATCTGGACTGGCAAAAGCCAAATCCAAAGTATCCCGACTGTCATAGCTATAGGAGCAGTAGGTGGGACTTCCGTCGTTTAGAACACAGAAGGAATTATCATCGACATGATTAGACAAGTCAATGTCCTTACTATTCGCACAACAGAGCTGCACCATACATGATGTTTGGCATTAAAGTCACCCAAGATAATAGAAGATACCCTAAACATTTGCATAATGGTCTCAGAGGGAAGAATCTCATTATTAGGAGGTTGGTATACATTAAAGAGATGCAAATTTTTGTCATTCCATTTCACCCTAACAGCCTGTGCTTCAAAACCTGTGCTTTGGAAAGAATTTAGCTCAATATTCTCATAATAAATATTTCTAATCAGGAACATTAAACCTCCTCCACCACTCGAGTGTCTATCCTCGTGAAAAATACAAGTCTTTGATTTTCAAATTATAAGATGGTTTTAGTTTTGTTTTCTGAATTGCAATTATCTGCACTTGGTGTTCATTAGCCAAGTCTAACAATTAATCAAGATTAACTCTAGTTACACTTGTTCTCAATCCATTGATATTCTTCTTCTTCATTGATCTGACAGCCCAGTGTGGGCCTTTGCCTTCCTCAGAAGTGCATACCAGGACCCCCTATTTTTAGACAAGGTCATCCAGTTTGCCCCTTTTAGTGTTTTTAGACAGTCGTGACTGTCGTTTTCAAGGCAGTCACGCCATCAAAGTTTCGGTCGTCCCTTCTTCTGGTGCCAATGGGGCAAGCCAAGAAAAAATTTTTTGTCATCCGATTGTCATTCATCCTGCTCAAATGTCCTGCCCATTTTAATCTCTGTATTGAGATAAATTTAACAATATCTGGTTCTTTATATAGTTTATAGAGTTCATAATTAGTTCTTTTTCGCCATGTATTCTCAAATTTTACTCCACCAAATTTGTTTCTTAAAGTTTTTCTTTCGAAAATGGAGATGGTTTCTTTGTTCTTTTCATTCAATGTCTACGTTTCAGATGAATAAGTGATAATAGGCCGAATCAAGCATTTGTATATCAAAATTTTTGTTTTTCGACTGACGAAAGTAGATTTTAGGTATTTTTTAAGCCGAAAAAATTCATTGATATTGCACTGCAATATTTTCAAACGGTTCCCATTTGGCCTTTTAGTTGTAGACTTATAACTTTTCAAACGGAGGCATCTACGAACACTCCGAACGTGCCCCTTTTTATCCTGCGGAACAGACATGGCAGTATCAAAACTTTCTAACCAAAGATTCATAAAAAGTGGGGTGTAAGAGCAGCTTCTGTTGGTACAGAGCACGCGGAGCACCAAAGGCATAACCCAAGGATAGAAGTCTAACTTTGCTCCGTTGCCCCTGGCTTTAGCTGGACATATAGGAGTGGCCTTCACGCTTTGGGTGACCCTACCAGGAGATTACTCTCCCGACATACTTCACCCACTCCCCCCAGGAACACCTCCTCACCAGCAACTAGAGCACACTATGAGGCAGCCAGTGGGACTTGAGTTTTAGTAGGTAACGATTGACGACGTCAGGTTTTGAAACAGTGCTTGAAAGAATAAGTGAATAGTTATGAAATTTAATTTTATGCGTGTAAATTAAATATTACATTAAAATGTTATTTGTTAATGTCTATTTTTTGTTTTTTCTTGCCTGTTTGCCACTTAAGTAGTATAAAAAATAAAACGAAAATACAAACGTTTCCACCCCTTTGACATTTCTCTATGCCCTCCTGGTTGGGAACTCCTGATGTAGAGAAACGAAATCGGGACACTATCTCGCCGTTCGCAACATTTTCCAATAATTAAGCAAAACAGGATACCACCGGCCTTTCTTTCTTGTCCATGGCCGAGATATTGCAACTCCTCTTGATGTGATACTCTCCCACAGTATTGAGCAGCACAGTCATAACTACATACATCAGCTGGTTTCAAGAGCCGAAGAAGACAGGAAGCTAGTAAAAATCTATATCCTTGAAGCACAGACATCGGACAAACATTAGGATAAGAAGCACAACTCAGTCCATTACAACGTTGGTGTTTATCCCGGTAAGAAAAGTAGGACTCTGAAAAGCAACTGAAACACTATTTTGGAAAGAATGTGTAATGAATTCGACGACTCGAGATGACGCTGCGGAGACAGCAACACGAGTTTAAAAATAAAAATAAGAGCGGGTTGATCGGCTGGATTCGAAAGTGATTTAGAACGGCCATGTTGAGAATGTAATGGTAGTGTTCCTATTACAAAATGTTCCTGTAAATTAATGTTATGTTACGTGCAATCATAGATGATAAAAAAATTGTTTGCTATTATGTTGTGAGATAAATTCACGGTGTAAATTTAATTCAGCGTCAGAACAGACATGAAGATTGGTGGCAGCGTTGGGATTACGAAAAATCCAGTGCTTTGTGAATTTTAACAGTAATCTTGTAGGATTACCAATAAAACAGATGAAAAATATGAGTAAGTACCTTTTCTATCGGTAGTGCCTTGGTATTTTAATTTAATCTCAGTTTTTGTATTCAAATGTGGGAAAATAAAATACGGAAATAAATTCCTAATTCATATTTTGTATTAAATTTTGAGTTAGGAATACTATTTTTATGGCACTCACTTGTCCCTACTTAAAAAATAAGAATATTGAGTACTTCTGTAAACGTATATATTTAATTCCTTTGTTATAATTGATTGTTGGTTTATTAAATAAATTTATGGAATCGAAATTGTTTTAAATAACTATTGATGTTTGGAAGAAAATAATGATAAGATATATATATATATATACGTTTCTCTTTCCTGAAATATTTTCATTATAAAATATTGTGAATATTTTATGCTCGGATCAGATTTGCTTTAAAAAAAGAAATTAGATAAATATCGAGATTTGTTAGTATATTTAAATACTTAATAATTGTCTGTTAATATTCTATGACACAACATAAGTGCATGTATAGTTTTTTTTATAGAACTTTTGATTAGAATTTAGAATAAAGTTTTGTTATGATTTAAATGAGAAATCTATTGTATATGTAATTAGAAACATAAATATATTTATTTAAATTATGAATGATTCATAGCATTTCTTTCCTGCAGTTAGTGTGTATTTTGTTTTGATTTAGAAATAGAATGTACTGTAATTGTGTCGATTAAAGTGCTTGTTTCGATTCAGAAGTAAAAAAAAAAAAAAAAAAAAAAAAAAACTGAGAACATATTTCAATTTATTTTTATTTGTGACATTGAAAGTATAAAAAAGTTTTTTCTATGTATTGAGTTTCATAATAAGAATTAATTTATTGTGGTGATATTTATTGTAGTGAATTTAGAAATAGTGTTTTAATTTACTAGCGATAGAGTAAAAAAAGTGCGTTATGGTTAAAAAAAATATATTAAAAAATAACTTTTATTGCTTTTGTGATAAGTTTTTGTTTTCTATTTTGATATATTATTTTATTAAACTTGCTTGATAATGTGTTTTAAATTCTTAAAAACAATCTGATACTAGATTATATTTTGATAAATAATAATTAGAATAAAAATTTTTATTTGAAAATTCGACAAATTGTTTTATAAGGTATGGTTTATTATTAATATAGATACCTAAAGTTCTGCAAAGATTGGTTTTTTTTCTAAATAATCAGTTAGCTAGTCCTATATATTTGTATATAAGCTTTATTCTCTTCAATACCTTAGTAAAGTGTTCTGATTTTGTTGGACCTAATTTTAAAAATGGCCTATTTAGCTAAAGCTAGGAAAACTGAATTGTTGCAGATATGTGAAGAGCTAGGACTGGAAGTAAATGCCTCAAATATAAAATTCCGGAAATTAAAACTTTAATTTTAAGTAGTGATATGTACAATGAGGAAAAAGTAAAACTTATCTTGGATAGAATTATTGAAGGTAGAAAACGAATAGGGGAAAAAGAGAGACAGGAACGAATGGCTCGTGAAGCTCGACAACACGAACTAGAAATGAAAAGGTTAGAACTGTCATAAAGAGAATCTAGTCAAAAAACTAAATCGGAGGCCAGAGTACAGTTTAGTCCTAAAATTCCAGTAACACACGTTATCCCAAAGTATGATGAAAACCTATGACAAAATAAGTCTATATTTAATAAATTTCGAAAAACGAGCTGAAATGGCTCAGGTATCGAAGAAAGATTGGGTTGCATACCTGTTAGCAGTTTTACCAATTGAATTATCTAATATGTTAGCTAGAGAACAGCCTAGTAATGATAGCAATTATGATTTTGTCAAAAATCTGATCTTGAAAAGATACAAGTTGAATAGTGAAAATTGAAGCAATGCTTCTACCGACATCACAAGTCTTCGGACAAATCTTGGAGAAACTATACCCAAGAACTCCTTAGTTATTTTACTGAATGGATTTCTGAATTAAAGATTGAGACCTTTCAGCAACTCAAAGATCTGATGGTTACGGAGCAGTTAAAGTTTCGAGTGCCTCCAGAAGTAAGAGATCATTTCCTCAAAGATTGGTTAAAATTCACAAGTCCCTATGAATTGGCTGAAAAGTTGGACGATAATGAAAGTATAAAAGAAAGTTTTAAGAAGAAAGAAGTACCCAGAAGAAATTTTCCCAACTTTCGAAACCAAAATTGGAATCACAAAGCCTCAAGAAAATATGAAAGATTTCAAACATAAATTCCAAATAAAATCTGAAACATCTCAAGATAAACAGAAAGAAAAGGATTTTGATAAAAGAAAAACTTTACGCGTTGCTATGAATGTGGCTTAAGCAATCATCTTCGCCCACAGTGCGATAAACTAAAGAAAACTACAGAATCTATTTCCCATGTTATGGCTGATAAAACTACTGATGAATTGATGGCTTGATATATCCCAGATAGCAAACGGTAGTCCTTAGGACGTTCGAAGGACGTCCTTTCCGGACCAAACGGACGTGATTTGGACGTGAAAGAATGTCCGATGGAGGTCCGTCGACGTCCTACGGACATTCTTAGGACATCCCAATGACCGGAAGTAGTACGTACCTAGGACGTCCCACGTACATCCGAGACGGACGTTATTTGGACGTGATTTGGCGTATATTTGGACATTCAGATAGCAGCCATAGTTCTTTATATATTTTTAATATTAATTAAATGAGCGTTATCATTGTTTTTAAACAATATTGCAGTTAACTTTATTTTATTATATTGTTATATTATAAATAAAATAAAGCTTACATACTTTATTTACAAGTAATTTATGTATTTTAGTTTATGACATTTTTCACATTAAGTTCTTTTCAATTATTTGTGTAGTAAATTCATTAGAGAAATTTGCTGGTTTTTTAGTGAATGAATTTCTCGTTTTTCCTTAAGGAGAGGAATTTTTAAATTTCCTTAATTTTTTGCTACATTGTTCTGAATTTAGATTAATACTGTTCTTAAAAATAAATTATTGCAATAAAATTGAAGTATTAACTAAAAATGTCCTTCAAATGAAAAAAAAATTATACTTCTGAATAAAAGAATTCTTACTTTTTTAACGTAGGATGAATTTAAATGCAAGATTTTAAAATAATGTAGCACTTTTTTTGAGCTTCTTTTCATTTTGAAGTGTGACATATACCTAAGCATTAATAACTCCAAAATATACATGAAAAGTAATTTAACTTACAAAATCAAAAGTAATTATTTAAATTTTCTTGAATACAGTTCAAAAGATGTTATACATACATATGTATGTATACCATCTTTTGAACTTTTGTATATACAAAAGTCAAATAAATATCTTGGGTGTAACTCTAAATTATTGTAGAAAAATTTCAAAAGATGTTATATATATAATGTTATATAAAGTTCTTTGAAGCATAAAGTCACACATGTTTATAATCTATGTTCTGGATAACTAAGATTTTTTAATGAAATGGTTTTGAGATCACTTGTTTTTTGAGAATAGGAATTATGCATGTTAATGTAAAAGTACTTGATTTCTCTGTTTTCTAAGAACATCTGTTTCATCTAGAAACATATTTTGGTACCTTTGAAATATTAAAAATATTCAGATTTAAAAGTGTCCAGCTACAAGTATAAATTAAATTAAAATGTTGATATAAATGGAATTAAATGAAACATTTTGAATGGAATTAATTTTGAATGGAATTAAATAAATGGAATTAAATGAAACATAAATGAAACAAAAAGAGTACAGTTTTTTATTTGTTTATTTTACAATTTATACATAAGTTTTAACTACAAATTTTTTTTGTTTCTCTGCCCTTTCTTTAGCATGGCGCAGCCAATTTGATATGATCTTTGCCAGTTCCGCTTTTGTTACTTGTGGCACTTGACTTTGGACCGCATCTATTATTAAAAAAGAAAAATTAACATTTTTATAAAATAATTTAACAAGATTTATAAGTATTTCATCAAGTTAAATTTTATTTTAAAGATGTAAATTAATTTAAGGGAAATATTGTCAAAAAAATTCACCATTTGTAAAGCAATAAAGCAAAAAATATATTTTCTTATATTACCATTAGATTCTGATATTATAGTTAAAACAGCATGCTCACCCACAGATATGCATAATAAATCTCAGCAACAAAATGGCAAATAGATTAACATTGGTATTAAGCAGATTATTTATACCATATTTTCAATACGATAGCTAAGGAAGTCATTGAACTTTTTTTCATTTTTAAGTATGGCTTCTAATATGGTCTCAGATTATGAATTTTATTTCAAATGTTGAATTATATTAATTTTTTAATAAACTAATTAGAAAACTCACCAAATATAACATCATGAAGCAATAAATTTGAAAAAGATTTTTTCTTTTTCATGCCCAGGTAACTATACTCTGTTGCTAACGAGTTTGAAATGAAATGACTCATTAAGCGACGAACAATGTCACCAACACTGGAACCTCCAAAACGATTTGCATAAATTTGCTGAAAAAGGATAATAAAATATTAGTAACATAATATTTGAATACACAAATCTTATTACATATTACTGTAGTTTCCATGAAAAAATTAAAAGAAGAAATATAAAAATAGCTTTTAAACTAACACAGAAAATTTTCATATTTAACACAGAATTATTTATCATAGCAAATTTCTAGAATCATCCGTAGCTTGTGTTACAAATAAATATACAAGATAAGGAACAAAAAGCCTGACAATCCAGACCTGTGCATAAGATAATATAGGTTTTTATAGCAATGAGGTCATTTTAAATGGGTTTTCAATGTTACTGTAAGGTCTGAATAAAGTTGAGTTTAGAAAAAATTAAAATAAATTTAAAGATGAAAATACTATCAAAACTTAAAGATGCATGCGAAATATGGACAGATAAGAGGAAAAAATTCATCATTACATGCACTACCTTTACATTAGCAATATTTGGCTCCATAAGGTTTATATTGCATTTATTATCAATATGTAAAAATAAATAAATAAAAAGACATTTAATAGAAGTTCATTTATGTTGAAACCTAGCATTTTTAAATTAGAAAATTTTATTGCCTTTAGCTGAAAGTTATTGATAATTTCTCCTTTGCATTAATGTAATTAAAATTTATGGTTTTCAATATATAAAAAGCACGAGGGTGATAATGGATAATTGGCTTTAAAAGCCCTTTTAATTAAAAAATTCTATAAACTGATATTTTTATTCAATATGTTATTTAAAAACTCATGAAGTTACAGATTTTTTTAAAAGAACCTTTTTTCTCGCAAAACTCAAATTTATACACTAAACTTTATAAAAAAATTTTATAAATTATAAACACATTTGAAATTAGTATGTTTATTTAAAATTATCTTTTGGCTTTTCAAAACCATCTAAAATAATGCCTACACAAAACACATAAATTAAATTATATAAAATACTTACAAAATTCCTTTTAAAATTTAAATTCTGTAGCTTTTGTTCCAAATCTAATAAAGTATCTATATTCCCTATTGGAAAATGAGGCAGTTCAATAGGTTCAGCTTCAGGATTTGATTGCACTGGAGCAGTGAACTTTTTAACTAATTCGTGCTGAACTTCTTCAATCTGGTATACCAGTGTAGGTAAAGTAAACGGAGTAGAAATGAAGATTTGATGTGCAACAAATACGTGAAACCACACATGTATACAAATGAAAAGGTCTGGTTGAGAACGCCATTGGAAGAGACTTTGACTTGCTTACCTCTTGTAGAAGTTGAACTTGAATGTGAAATGGGACACATAATGACTAAAGCTACTGTTATCAGAGATTCATTAGATCAAGGTAGATATTTTCTGGGAAATAAAACTGCCATGTTATTTGAAGATTGCAAAACCAATGATATTCAAGTGCACAAGATGAATGCTATACAAACAAGAGTCCCTCCCCCGAAAAAAACATTCTGAGAAGAAAGAAGAGGAAAAACACCCATCCAGCAATCGAACGAAAGAATATTTAAACAAAAGTATGTCTGAAGATAACGATGAAGAAACCATACATTTAGTTAAAGAATTAACAGTGAAAGATCTCAAAAATTTCATCAAAGAACAACAAAACAGTGAAGAATTAAAACCACTTTTTGCAAAAGCACAAGAGCCAACTTTAAAAACGAACAAGTATTTCTTACAAAATAATATGCTTATCGATAAGAAAAAAAAGATAAAAATGGAACAGAAAGAAAATTGCTGGTTGTTCCAGAAGAAACCAAAAACGTTTTGTCATGAAGATATAGCTGCCCATTTAGGCGTAACTAAAACTAAAGATGCTCTCTTTAAGACTTTCTGTTTGCCAAATTGTTATAATGACGCCGAAAAGTTCGTCCAATCTTGTGACCACTGTCAACGAATTGGAAAGCCTCGAAACAAGAAAAACCCGCCACTGAAAATCGTTCCTGTTATTTCTGAAATATTTACTAAGTTGAAGGTTGATGCTTGTGGACCTTGACTGTCAGCAGTTTAGGGAGTAAATAAATAATAGCTGGGATTTGCATGTTATCAAAATATCCGGATGCTATTCCCACTCCGAATTTATGTTCTACTAGTACTGTAGATGTACTACTACATATTTTCAGTCGTCTTGATTTCCCTAGAGAACTACAAATTGACCAAAGGACGTTTTTTGTGAGTGTACTTACATCAGAAGTTTTGGACAAGTTTGGAGTGCGAGTTGTGGGAAGTTCTGTCAGACATCCTCAAAGCAATCCGTTGGAAAGGATGCATCGAACTTTGAAGCGAATACTTCGAGTGTTTTGTCTAGAATCTGGAGAGGACTGGCAAAAAGTTTTACCACATGCACTCTTTGCGTTGAGAACAATGACGCACGATAGTACTGGTTACAGCCCAGCTGAGCTTGTTCATGGCTGGAACTTGAGGACTCCAATGTTGCTATTATATGAGAACTTATCAGAGCAAACTAAAGAAGAAAATGATATTGTTGCATTTGTTTTTGAACTTTGAAATCGTATGAAGCATTGTTAGGACATTGCTGTAGAAAATATGCAAACAGCAAATTGTGGTATAATAGAAGCGCAGAAAAGCGACAGTTTAAAATTGGCGATTTAGTTCTTGTTGCCGCTTCATCACAACCAAATAAACTGTCCGTGAATAGAGTTGGTCCAGGGGAAATCTTTAAACAATTTTCAGAGACAAATTACGTCGTTTTTTTTTTTTTTTTTTTCCAAACAGTGACAAAAGCCAAGTTTATCATGCGAATATGCTAAAGCCGTATTTTCAGAGAGAAAAAAAAATGTTAATTGAATGTGTTTGGAGGAAAGCAATTACAAAGAGGACGATGAAATTCCTATGCTTGAATTAGAATCCCCAGATTCTGATTTAAAGTAAGTGTGGCAGTCAATACAATCAAATACGCAATTATCTGAAATTCAAATTGGTGAACTTTGTGAACTGATTACAAAATAATATAACACTTTTTCAAAGGAGCCTGGTTGTATCGATCTGACTGAACATGACATTGAACTAGATTCTGACAGATCTATATGTGCTAAATCTTATAGACTTTCACAGAGGCATTTGAAATTTTGAAATCCGAAACAGAAAAAAATGCTGAAGCTAAAAGTGATAGAGCCAGGAGAATCTGATTTTACATCTCCTTTTATCTTGGTTGAAGCTTCTGGAAAGGAAGCAAGACCTGCAGTGATTATCGACGATTAAACAAATTGACCAAAACAAAGTTTTTCCCACTGCCTAATATAGAAGAGTAGAAAAGGTATCTGTTGCGAAATACATCATTGTTCTGAATTTAACCAGAGGCTACTGGCAGATACCTTTGAGTTAAAATGCACAATGTTATGCGGCGTTCGTGACTAGTTTTGGAACATGCAGACCTTTGCTCCTTCCATTTGGATTGAAAAATGTATGATTTCAGTCGACTCATAGCTAGTATATTAAAAGGATGTGAAGAATATGCAATCCCTTATTTGGATGATGTGGCCATATTTTCCCAACGTTGGGAAGATCATTTAAAACATCTACAGGACATTTTCATTAAGCTAAAAGTGACGAAGTTGCACATAAAACCACAGAAGTGCCAATATGTCCAAACCTGCGTAAAATACCTTGGACATTTGGTAGGACCAGGGCAAAGAACGCCTGGCGAATTGAAAGTTTAAGTTATCCAAGATTTTCTTATTCCTGTAAACAAGACACAAGTCCGTGCCTTTCTAGGGTTAGCTGGTTATTATCAAAGATACATTTTTAACTTCTCTGTAATAGCAGCCCCTTTAACCAACCTATTAAAAGGCATGAATAGAAAATCAACTATCTATTGGAAAAGCTCTTGCCAAAATGCCTTCGATGAATTGAAAGAAAAACTTTCTAATAAACCCGTTTTGTACAGCCCTGATTTTACACAACAATTCAGTGTGAATATATTCAAATATTGGAATTAGAGTTATGATGTCCCAAGTGATTAGAAACGAAGAACATCAAATCATGTGTCTAAGAAATTTTCCGCTACGGAACAAAAATACAGCATTACAGAAAAAGAATGAGCCTCTATTGTTTATGCTGTGCAAAAGTATTACTTGAAAGGTTTTCAAAGTTTTATAATACAAACAGATCATAATCCTCTAGTGTGGTTGGAAAATACCGGAACTAATCCTAGACTTTTACGATGAGCCTTGATTTTACAGTCCTTTAACTACGAAATAGTTCATCGTAAGGGAAAAAAACATCAGAATGCTGAGAGTTTGAGTCGTATCCCTTAAAATTTTGAAAAATTAAAATTAAATATATAATTGAAGGGTACATTTTCGTATATATTTTCATGTGTCTTAATAAAATTTGTAAATATTCTTTTATTTATGTGTTTTTTTAAGTGTTCATTAATTAGGGATGAGATGAGTGCATTTCTTAGCGTAAGGTAAGATAGAACTGGTAAGTATGTAAATATGTGTATTTCTAATCATTACTGAACATTTATGAACAACTATTTGGTTTTCCTGACTTGAATCGAAAACACAACTTTTCATTCCATGAAAAGTTTCCTCCAAGTGGAGAGGGAAATAAGTCTAACGATTTCGACGACTCGAGATGGCGCTGCGGAGACAGCAACACGAGATATTTTTTTTTTTTTAAAAAAAGAAAATAGCGGGCTGTTCGGCTGGATTCGAAAGTGATTCAGAAAGGACGTGTTGAGAATGTAGTGTTGGTGCTCCTATTACAAAATGCTTCTGAAATTAATGTTATGTGCAATCATAGATGGTAATAAAAAAATTGAATGCTAATATGTTGTGATAAATTCACGGTGGAAATTTAATTCAGCGTCAGAACACATGGAAGACAATAGGCGACGATGACAATGGCAGAATATAGTTCATGTAATGCGAATGAAACCCTACAATGACCCAGAATGCCAGATAACAGAAAACTCCCAAGAAAGGATTGCCAGATGACCGGTCACGAGAAGACAGATGAGATTGCAGAGAGATGCTGCTCTTTCTTAAGAAAAAGAAATGTAATGAGTTTATTCTCTTTTGCTCAACGAATTGAAGGTGCAGTGGTTCAGCCTCTGCCTCGTTTACTAAAGGTAGCTAGTTCGAACATAGGACACGACAAGTTGCAGTAAATTGTTTTAATTAGTTTATTCATCTTTCCATGTAATTTTTGAAATCCTGGATTGTTCTCTTTATTATTTAAAAATGTTCTGTTTTGACTGGTGCGCATAATAGATGCATGTGTACTGATTTCTTTGAGAAAGTTCACAAATTAAGTTGATGTATCATGGAGATAGGTTGAATAAAGTCTCATGTTGAGCTCAATCTTGCTTGCCCTGACACTTATTCTATTACCACTTTCGGTAAAAGTTACCAGACCTGTACGCGATAGGCGCGATTTCAACTTTTGGTACCAAGCGCTCTACAGCTCTGTCGCCAACCTAAATTACGTCACTACGCGCGATAGATGTCAACCAATAACGATCGCGTTCGAACTTCAGCTTAGAAATTGCGGGTTTTTTAGAATTCCAAATATTAAAAAGTTGAATATTTCATTATAATTAAATACTGTAGTTTTAAAATTCTAATAAATAGAAACGAAATTTTTAAAAGTCGATTTTAAATATACGGAGCAATGGCACCCACCTTAAAAAACATCAGTGTAGCGCCACCTACTGCAGTGCCAACCGGGCAATAAAACTAAATTTCGAACGTTAACAAATTTCACTTTTTGTTTAAACTCGAATTTTAATATACCGAGCAATGGCACCCACACTAAAGAAATTTCAGTACGCGGCACATTCTAACACTAACATGCAATACACACAACTTAAAAATTCATATACTTACTTTCTTACTACCATCACGCTCTAAATAAAAAAAACGTAAGTTCAATACATTCTCATCCATAGTTAATTTTCGCTAGCAACTCCCAAAGTTTGGTTTGTCGCTCAACGGTCATTTTTTGCACACGAGGGCTAATTAGACCGGGACTTACGGCTTAAAGTGGATTCCGAACCACTATAAACATCCATGCCCAAAGTGGGATTCGAACCAACGAACTGTTGAACCGAAGGCAAGAGCGCTAACCATTCGGCTGCCAGCTCGGCAGAAACTCCAAAATTCGAATATCGAAATTAAATATTATTCTATAATAGTTTCAAGGGTTACATACAAAACGCGCTTGTCACGCGATCATGTTACCCAATAAACGAAAACACGTCATACATACGTAATCCGAACCGTTAAACCAGTTTGATGAACTTATCGCACCACTTTATCGCCTGCTTGGCGCATTTTACCCTCTGTACGGATCTCTTCACTTTAGCGCCACTTTCTAATTGAGGTTTCAGTATCTAAACGCGACAATATAAACGACCACTGCAGGCAAGTTTCTAATACTCAACTTCATTGAAAATTTTAAAGTATTAAAATTATATATATATATAAAAAATCAAAATATAAAAAAATTCAAAAAATTATTTCAACAAACAAAAAATAATGCATCAAGGTAAGTAAAAATTCCAAGAGTAATTCACAATTTTCAAAGATTCAAGTTAAAATTCCAGAAATTTCCAACCCTGGAAATATCTGAAAAAAAAATTTATTTTATTGAAATTATTGATACATTTTGCTTTTCAGAATGCCAGAAAATATTTCTAATTGTTAAGTAACATTTACAAAAAAGTTATATATAACTATATATATATATATATATATAACTATATATATATATATATATATATATAACTATATATATATATATATATATATATATATATATATATATATATATATATATATATATATATATATATATATATATATAACTATATATATATATATATATATATATATATAACTATATATATATATATATATATATATATATATATATATATATATATATATATATATATATATAACTATATATATATATATATATATATAACTATATATATATATATATAACTATATATATATATATATAACTATATATATATATATATATATATATATATATATATATATATATATATATATATATATATATATATATATATATATATATATATATATATATATTAGTTTCATGAGATTTATGAATTCCCTCTCTATACATAGCACTTTTTTATTAGATTATGTGTGTTCTGAATAAATATTATCATTCCCATTTCTAATTATAAAATATCTATTTTCAATCAAGTACTTTTATTTATTTTGTTTAAGTATTTTATTACAATTACAACACATATAATCAAGTCAAAAAATAAAACTTTGTTTTTCAAATTTTTTTTCATTTTTATGTTTTGAAGATAGAGAAGAGATCAATATAAGACATGAAATCTAAGAACTTTTTCTTTGATCTTAGTATTTGAGTATCTCATAAAAGTGATACTTTGAATACAAAGAAACTCAATTTTACATTCTGTATAGATATGAAACTGAAATGTCCTACATGAAACTGAACACATCAAGAGAATACACGATTTAAATAACAGAACATACTTTGATGACATTTTCATACCAAAATTAACTGTCTATAATATGTAAAAGTGTTTCTTTAACAAAAATTTTATTTTTCAAAAAGTTCAAAATCTTGAATGATTTGGTAAAAACTGCTGTGATAATGGGCTAGATGGTGGCTGTGGTGGTATCAGACAGTTTGGAGTAGAATTAAATCTGATCAAAGAAGGCAGAGAAGGAAAAGATGGCACCTGGGTATTGAATTGAACAGTAGGTGGGGGTGATGGCACAACTGAATAAGATGATCTACCTTGCTCTAGGTTTCGTTGCCAAAAATGTGGCTGATTTCCTCCTGAAACAGGAATTGGACTAGCTCCAAATGTTTGAAAATTAGTTGGTATAAAAGGAGCTGATGTGACTGAAGTGGAAGATGAATTAAATGTTTGAGTAGGAATTGACATAGGTGTCACAGTTGAAACAGAAATAACTGGTCTATATACACGAGCCTGATTAATATTTTGGAAAACAGGTACTTGTGAAACTATATTTTGTTGAACTTGTTGACGGATAGGAGGCTGAAGAGGATTAATATAATGGTTTTGCACAGGAGGTTGGTTTTGGGTTCGTTGAATGATAGATGGATGACTAATATTTTGTTGCTGGTATGGTATAAATGGTTGTTTTGGATTCAATATGAGCTCAGCTGGTCTGATCGGACGCAGAGAAGAAAATGATGGCACAGGTTGCGGAGTTTTAGTTTGCTGTGAGCTGTGCTGAAAAATATTCTGCTGCTGATAATGGATAGATGCAGAAGAAACAGTATTGGGCAAGCTAAATCTTGTAGTTGAACATGTTGTTTGGAAGATTTGTGGTGGTGAAGTTATCCATACTGGAACCTCTTCAGATCTAGGAGGATGAGCACAAGATGATCGAGCACGAGCACTAGGAGAGTTTTTAAACACAGGATCTTTTCTGCCTGTATCCTTAGAATAATTATAAGTACGATGGAACACGTTTTCTGATGAATGTGACTGAAATGAATGCCCTTGAGGTTGATACTTTTTTTCTTCATAGTTCATGGACATATTTTGATTTGATCGTCTGTATGCTCCTGTAACTGAAAAAATGCAAAACAGTAAAATGTAAATTAAAATTATAAATAAAGAGAAAGCATTTTTATTTGACGAATACAAATAATATCATTTTTTAACCAATTTAACTTATGTTAAAATATGAATAAATGTTCTGATTTATAATTTTCAAATACTTACTCTGTAAATATCAAATTGAAACATAAAAACTTTTGAATTTTAAGTTTAAAAAATAATTAAATAAAATTCTTAATAACTGTTAATGAAAATAGAAAAAATAAATATTAACTTTCTAATATTAACTTAATATTATTAATTTTCAGAAATAAAAATTATTGCTTAGTACAGGAATTAGTTAAAAAAAATATGTGCCAGAGACACAGGAAAAGAAAGCAGTAAAATTTGACTTTATCCCTTCAATGACTTAAGACTTTGTCCCTTCAATGGATTGATAGAACTGAGTACCAAGAATACTTGGAAATTAAAATCTGGGGGTTTCGTGTTAGGTTGTCCTCCTAACAGGGACATACTTTGCATCCCAGGATAAACTTGATATTTGATCAAGAAGAGCAATCCATAATCTTGCTATGTGGCATAAAATCAACAAGTTCAACTAGATTTTTGTCGCTCTATGATTATTTTCTGCACATTAGAGCTAATATGAAGCAAAACTAAAAAGGGATTCTGAACCATTAAATAGAAAATTACACAAGATACTGTATTTGAACTTACAAATTGGTAGAAGTCAAAATAAGAACCACTGTGTAGAACAATCATTAAAAGGTGTACAGAAAAAGATTTTATCAATGAAACTATTAGCATACCATAATAAAGGATTTTCAGGTACACACTTAAACATAAAAATGCTTTAATTATTTAGCCAAGGATCAAGTTTTTTAATGGTTTTTTTAACTCTAAAAAACAAAAAGAATTTAAAACGATTTAAATTAATTTTATAAAGCAGAAGAGAGTCTTGTATTTCATAGAAAATGAATTGATAGAGAATTAGAAGTTTATTTCATTATAAATTATACTGAATTTGTCTAACTATATAATATTTAATGCACATAATATAAATTGAAAGCTCATACATACAGAGGATTAAAAGAATGATATCATTGGAAAAAAAAATTAGACACTCTTTTTTCTTTCATATTTTCAACTTCTTGTATGTTAATAAAAATAGACTTAAAAAACTGTTTTAATGTTAAATTTGTTATTGATTTAAAAACATAAGACTAGATTATATTTCTCAAAATTGAAACAAAAGTGAGAAGATAGAAAAATGATATTTAGTAATAAATATTAAAAAATTTTTTAACCCTGCAAAACTTGGATATAATTTTACATGTTTGTATGCAATTAATTATTTCTGCACTTTTAAAACAATTTTTAAATAATAAAAATTACCAGGCTTAATATCATTATTAGATTTCTTAGATGAAATACTCTGAGCAATCTCTGGTCGTGTTCGATTTTTACCCCGACGCTTCTGCTTAGCTATTCTTTCTTGCTCATCATCAGAATAATCTAAATGCTACACAAATAAATCAGAAAGTAAGTTGCACAAATTGTATGTTGAAAATGTTTTGTGATGTAAAAATGCAACAAAATCATAGTAAAGTTTCTGTATCAGAGGTTATAAAGTATACTAAATATTAGCAATGGTAGTATAGATAAAATTTAACTTGAATAAACATTAGTATAACAGAAATATAAAATTTTGCCTTAAATATTGAAATTCACTGTATTTAAAATTATTTGATAGAGGGAGAGAGATAGCTTCAAAGAATATAATGTAAATATTCATTAAATGTTTATATAAAATCAAAAGAATTTTTTAAGTAATCAAAATAAAATTGTTTATTATAATCATTGGACTTAAAACATCATTACAAAATCTTTACTATCAGTAATGGCCATAAAATTTTATATACAAATAAATTATGAAATGAAAAACAAAAAATATATACTTCTGCAGGAGGCTCATTGTTATCTTTCCAAGATGCATCAGAGCCTTTTTGCCTGTAAACAAAATATTGGCTATTACTGTGCTTCTCATGAAATATAAAATACATTTCCAGTTTAAAATAACATTAAAATTAGCAATAAATCCCTTAAATCTAAATATTCAATTTCTTTTCATTTAAAACCCTGTAAGTGAAAACTAAACTATATACTTAACATAATTGAGCAAAAATACTGTAGTTTGTTGCCCATGCCATTGGCTGTGCGATTTAAATTAATAGGATGCGTCTTTCGCTTGGATATGAGCACCATGAAGATGAAAGTACGACTTTGCAAAAATATTAGAACTGTCTTTAAAAAAAATCTAAGCAAGTTTACATTCAAGCAGTTGACCCATAAATTGCAAGACAAATATAAAAAGTAACATTTTAGGCACTTTAAAATGTTAATAAATACATAATCAATAAATTTGTGATAATTTATTTAGATTTATATACATCTGTTGTTTTTTGAAGCTTTCATTTAAAGAAAATTTTGCCTGAATTCCTAAAGTCTGCAAACATATCTGTAAAAAAGAGTGTAGTGGAAGTAAGCTTATTTCTTATTATGTATGAATGAAAAGAAAACTAAGTATGAAAAAATAAATGAAGCAAATATTAAAAAAAATCAATTCTACAATTAAGTTTAAATTTTTGCACTTCAAACAAATTGAGATTCAGAAACTTTACAAAAATAAAAAAAGAATTAAAATCAAAATTATAAAAACATAAAACAGGAAGCCAAATATACATACTAGTTACACAATAAAGTTTTGTATTAATACATTAAAAAAAAATTATAAAGCAATGTTTAAGCATAATTCCAGGATTATTTAATGCAAAAAATTTGGGAATTTGTTTTATATCACATATTTAAAAATACAAATTATTTTAAAATTTAATTTTATGTTCAGTTTTATATCTGAACAGAAACATTATTTATCATAAAAATTTTATTCATTGAATATCAAATAATGAATTTCTACTTACAGTTTCAAAACATCAACAAAAACAAATGATGTTATATCACTCATGAAAGGGGCAAAATAAACAACATCATTCACAGCAATACCCTGTTTTTTTATATCTTCTGGGCTATTAAACCTAACAACATACATCGGTTCTGAAACAGGACCAAAAACATCAAATATCTGTAAATAAAAATAAACATTGATTTGAAATATATAAATAACTAAAATTTTACATGTTACATAAATTTAGAAAATAATTAATATTTCACTATAATTTTTCACATTTTAAGAACATAATTCAATTAAAACTTGTAGCAATAATTAATTATTGTAAAATCATTTAAAATTTTGTATATAATAATAAATTCACAAAATATTTAAAATTTACAAGTTGATAAAATAGGAAAAGAATAATGATAAAATGAAAAAAAGAAATTATTTCTGGTAATGATAAATCAGTAACATTATTTTTGAAAAATATGCTTCATATTTTGCCATGCATTTTATTAAATGATTTTCTCCTCCTAATTACTATTTTTATCAGGGTTTGTACAGATTTCAAAGAATCATATTCCAGGAGTTTTTCAGGAGTCAAATCAAAAATTTCCAGCAGGTATCAACACGTTAAATAATTTTTTATTTTATTTTAAAAATTGTTCTTAACCAAATATGCATATCATTATGTACATGCAATATTTTTCATTCATTTCGGTAAATAATAAAAATAAATAATTGCAAACACTGATACTATGAACATTGAGACTATTTTTTGTTTAAATTAAAATAATTATTTCAAATGCCTTCAATGAATTTACGGCAATAACAGAAATTTTTTTATTTAATTAATCAGCATTCTATATAATATTGAATTATACATTGTATAAAATGAGTAATTTTAGAGTTTTTAGCCATTTCCAGTGGATTTCCATCTACTAAATTATTGAGCATTTCAAGATGAGTATGAATTTTTTCTTTTCACACTAACTGAAAACAAACACAACTATTAGAAATAATTTCAAGGTTAACTTCTTTCCCCAATTATTATTTAATAAAAAGAATTCTAAATTTTTCATCTGTTATAAATATATATGCTTTCTTCCCTTTCATGTGAGATTTAATTGCCGATTCGCTCATATTTGAAATTCAGACGTATTTCTTGCAAACCAGACAATAGCCGTGTGTTTTTGCAGAACCACGCCAAAGGCAATCTTTATATGGTTTTTCCAGAATCCACTGGTCATTGAAAAGACACTTTCCATCAGGCATATTAAATCATTTATTACAGTCTTTACTTTATTAATAAACAAATTTATCCTGATAAATTAAGGGAGACATGAAAAGTATGTTTTAATTCAAAAATTTTATATTTAAATATTAATATTCTAAGAATTTTATATAATAAAAGGAAAACAGGCAGCAAATAGAAAAATAATCAATTAAAATTGCCTGTCTAAATTGCACAACATTCATTTTGTTTGCTGATTACTTCACTTGTCACATAATGCTGGTTGGTTGGTTGGTTGGGTTTTATGGCACAAGGTCCAAAATTGGACATGCTGTGCCAAAGCTATGATTTCGATTTTATTTGTTTATTTATTTTTATTATTTTTCTTTATAAAAACCCAAGCAATATTAAAACATTAAAAAATTAAATTAACTGTATATAAAGTAATTAAAAACCCTAAATATACATAGACACATACACAAATATATATACAATAACAAAGTAATTAAATATAATGTAAAAAACCTATTGCTCTTAAAAATGCAAATAGGTTTCTGTGGGGTGGATCCCCTAATAAATCAGGTAAAATTAAAATATATGTATTAAAAAAGTGTATACGTAAATGGTTAAAATATAAACATGAAATTAAAATATGATGTACAGTATAAGGTTCATCACACGTTTCACACCAAGGATTTTGTTCACTCAAAAACAAATGTCTATGGGTGAAACGTGTGTGTGTCCGATACGAAGGCGAGTCAATCGAACATCTGCACTTCGTAACGGTAAAATTGATAATGAGGTGAGGGATGAGAAAATACTATGAAGTTCTTTTCCGACCGGCAAGTTCCACGATTCCTGCCAAAGACCCTATATAAACCTTTTTATACCCTTTCTCTCATCTGAGAGCAGAACCGATGGTAAAGTGGGATCTTGTGCAGCCTTTGCAGCTGCATCCGCTCTTTTGTTTCCATCAAGACCTACATGGCTTGGTATCCAACAAAATATTATTTTGTATCCCTTGCCAGCAAGGGAATCCAATGCTGAGAAAATTCTCGACACAACAGGATGACATTGTGAAACTATTGTCTCTCAAAGCTTCAATAATACTCATGCTGTCAGTGTAAATACAAAATTCATGACAATCATCTGTATTCACGTGCTGAAGCGCATAGCAGATGGCGGTTGCTTCAGCTGTAAAAACGGAGCAGGATGAATGTAGGATGTAACTAAAAGCTGAATTATTGATAAAAACTCCACAGCCCACATATCCTGCTGTTTTAGAACCATCAGTGAATACAGGTTTGTATGATTGATACTGAAAGTGATGAGAAGAATATTGCTGATGAAAAACAATAGATGTTGTGTCCGATTTTCGATACTGAGCAAAGGTATTAATAAATGTTATTGTTGGGTCATACCAAGGCGGATGAGCGTATTGGTCAATAGGCTCAATCCAAATGTCACATAGGTCTGTGAGCCACAGATGTAATTTGGCCCGTGTGAGAAAAGATGGGATGCTCACTGGACTAGCATCATAAAGTCTTTTAAGGGAGGCATTCAGAACCATGGAACGTAGTGGATGATGAGGGTTTGATATTATCTTAGCATAATAATTGAGAGACTGCTGTATTCGTCTCAGGTCTAACGGTAATTGATGGCATACAACGTATAGAGTCTGTGCGGATAGCCCCAGAGCATATCCTCAAAGCATAGTGATGAACTGTGTCCAATCTTCGTAGAATAGAAGATCTAGCTGATCCATAAACAACACATCCGTAGTCAATGTGGGACAGAATCAATGACTGATAAATTCGAAGTAGTGATGTGCAATCTGCACCCCAAGATGTATTTGATAACACCTTGAGGATATTAAGCGATCGCTCACACTTCTTGCACAAATGTATAATATGCGGAAGAAAGGTTAATTTTCAGTCAAAGATAATACCCAAGAATTTTATTTCATTGACTACTTGTATTGGAGTGTTGATATAAATAGTTGGATCATTATGCAGGCTAGTCTTTCTACAGAAGTGGACACATTTACTCTTGTTTGGTGATAAGGTATGGCCATTCTCAGCACACCATGCAGCAAGTTTGTTTAACTGCTGTTTGCAGTTGTCTCTCAATTAATCGGATATTAGAAGCCTCACATGATATTTGCAGGTCGTCCACAAATAAAGTACCATGTACTGATGATAGAAGCTGGTGAAGAATGTTACTGATGAAAATGCTAAAAACAGTGACACTTAAAATAGAACCCTGAGGAACACCCTCCGGTTGTGTAAAAGTATTGGATGTATAGTTTCCAATACATACTTTAAAAACATGGGAGCATAAAAAATTCTGTATGAATATCGGAAGATTACCCCGAAAGCCAAAATCATATAATGTACGGAGAATTCCATATCGCCATGTACGGTCGTATGCCTTCTCGATGTCAAAGAAAATGGAGACCAGATGGTTCCTCCGCACAAAAGCATTGCAGATATGGGTCTCCAAATATGTCATATTATCAAGAGTGGATCTCCCTTTACGGAAGCCACTCTGATTAATATGTATACATTTATTTGTTTCCAAGACATATACGAGACGAGCGCTGACCATACGTTCGAAAGTCTTACATAAGCAATTCGTCAGAGCAATTGGTCAATAATTTGAAGGATCTGAAGGATCCTTACCAGCCTTTAGAACAGGAATCACTATTGCTTCATGCCATAAAGATGGAAATTCATTTTATGTCCAGATACTATTGAACAGGTGCAGTAAGTTCAACAGGGAGACTGGACTCAAATGTTGAAGCATGACATAACTGATTCCATCAGGTCCTGGACTGGTGTTATTGGCCTGCTGTAAAGCTTTCTTCAATTCAAACATTTTAAATTCACAGTTGTACGGTAAAACTTGTCGATGGTTGAAGCGAATTGGTACTCACTAAGCACGACTTTTAGTCCTCAAAAACGAAGGACTATAAGAGTTCAAGCTTGAGATGTTAGCAAATGCTTCATCAAGGACGTTAGCAATATCTGTAGGAGAAGAGTATATAGCAGCTCCAGATTTTAAAATAGGAATAGAAAATTCTCTATAAATTCCATTGGCTGGTTTCACCTTTCTCCATAACTGCTTACTGGAAGTTGAAGATGTTATTGAAGATACATAACAGGACCAGGATTCCTTCTGACTTTGATGACAGGCACTGCGAGCTAATGCTTTAGCTCTCTTAATACGATAAGATTCTGCGTTGTGGGGTACCTCCTAAATATTCCCCAAACTTCCTCTGTTTTTTATATGTTTCTTGGCATTGTTTGCTCCAAGGTGTGCAATGCCTGCGTGATATAGAAGAATCCTTAGGTATTGATGCATCAGTTGCATTCTTAATTGTTTCAGTGACTTTACTAATGGCAATGTCAATATCTTCGATCGACACCATTTTATCATCAACAACTGCCAATTGTGTAAATAACGTCTAATCTGCCCGACTGTACACATAAGTAGGTAAGCGTTGTCTTACACTACTACCTCCAGTCTGGGAGATGACGAGAGGAAAATGATCGCTGTTATGCAGATCATTTCCTACGTTTAAATTTAACAGTGGCAGAAGTGAGGGAGAACTAATGGCTAGATCGAGAGAATGAAATGTTCTTGTGGGTATGTGAAAGTAGGTCTTCTCGTCGGCATTAAGCAGAGAAACTATTATCTGAAATAGACGGCTCTATCTGCCGGCCGCGAGAATTAGTATCATCACTATCCCACAAAGAACTATGGCCGTTAAAGTCACCTAACAGCAGAAATGGTGTTGGCAGCTGATCTATTAATGCATCGAGTTCCTCTTGGCGGATGACATTGTGTGGTGGCAAATACAAACTACAGACTGTCAACAAGCATGATGTATAAATTCGCACAGCTACAGCCTGTAGTGTAATATTTAAAGGTTGGGCAGTGCTGGGATAGTTGCTGGATGTTAATATGCAAACACCTCCAGACACTGCACCATCGTCACCACAGTCTTTTTTAAAGCTTTTAAATCCACGCATGGAAAAGTTATTGCTCAACTTCAGGAATGTTTCCTGAAGTGCAACTTATGCGGGGTTGTAGGCTGAAATTACAGACTTGATGTCATCATGATGAGAACGCAAACCATGGCAGTTCCAAGAAACAAAGGAAGTTTTGAAAAGCTCCTTTCCCGGAGCTGAAAGGCATGTCATCTGACATCTCGAGTGACAGATCTTCGTCGGAGGGATGTAGATACAATGTGTCAGCCTCCAGGGTTAAGGCTTAACGGGTGGATATGGAGGGCCTAACATTGCCCTCTTTTGCAGTTTTTAATTTTAAGGCCTTTAGATTTAGCCATCGGAGCTTTTCTACAGGGAATGGTTGTGGAGGTTGATTTTGGCCTCTGTACAGATGTAAGGGGTAATTTTACTATTGGAAGTGAAAGACCATCCGTTTGTGTACTAGCCGTTCTGGTGACCTTGGCGGCCACAGATGCATAGCTAACTCCTGCTTGAGGTGTACGTGCTGTAACAGCATGTCTCACCTCAGGATATGAACAGTTATTCTTAACTTTAGTGGTTGTGATCTCCTTCTCCAGTATTCAGATAGGACAACTTCTAGCGTAGGAGGGGTGGTCACCTTTACAGTTTACACACTTCTCCTTTACAGTACAAGACGAAATGTCGTGGCCAACTGCTGCGCAGCAAGCGCAAGTCAGTTTGCCTCTACAAGTGGCTTTGGAGAGACCAAATCTCTGGCACTGGAAACAACACAAAGGATTTGGTATAAACAGCCTGACGGATAGATGCACACATGCAGCTTTTACATGCTGCGGTAGGTCTGGCGTCATAAATGCCAGTACGAGATGTTTAGTATTGATAATCTGTCTATCCCGTATGACAGTGATGCGTTTTACAGCACAGACCTTTTGATCTTTGAGATTTTCTAAGATCTCGTCCGCAGGCGTATTTAGCAAATCCTTGGCGGATACCACACCACGTGAGAAGTTAAGATTCATATGAGCTTGGACGGACACCTCAAGGTTAGCAAGCATGTTCATGCTGCTTATGAGAGTTGCTTGTGCATCTGAAGTAACTTCTACCATCAAATCACCAGAATGAAGTTTCCGAATGCTCTTTACTTCGCCGATATATCCACTGATACCTTTTTGGATTAGGAAAGGGGATACATTATCGAAGGTACCCTCCTTCCTTTTCACAATGTAGAATCTTGCTTTTATTATATTCAATGTGCGCTCCAGAGGGAGAGAAGAAAAAGTGTTCGTTTCCATAATAGAAATGGAAAATATGGGACATGACGGCACCACCCACCACCGAGTCCAACAAGGGGATGCAGACCAGCTGCACCAGTGCTAGCCAGGTTCTATACGGTCACAGTACATCCCTGAGATGGCCTCCACCCTTAACGAGTCATCCAGTAGATGTACCGATCGCTTGATCCATAAAGCAGATTGATGTGCTGAGGACTACAACACACCTCCCGTTTACCTGAAGCAGAGGCCAAAGTAATGTGTTGGTCTCTGGGGGCCTCAATAACCAGGACCCTCCTTTCCAGGGACATGGGTCTCCACGCACAGCAAACACGTGGGTGATTTAATCCTCAAGAGTAGCTAATAGCAACAGAGCGGCGAAAGCTACTCAAGGGGAGCCCTCAACCTCTTTCGAGGCAACCACAACGAGGGAGGAAAGGAAGAAAAAGCAGAAGAATAGAGAAGAAAATAAAGATGGGGACAGATCACAAGGGTGCCTCGGGATTGTGACACCCGTGTTTACCTAAAGAAGGTAAACCCCTGATGGGTCATCACATAATGCTTCATTTCACTTAAATCTAAATACTACTAAACTGAAATACTATGAAATTATCGTAGATCATAACAATATATTTTTATGACAATTTATACAAGTCAACAATTAAAAATACAAAAAATTTAATAACAATTGTGTAGCCATCTAGTGATAATATTAGAAACTAATACTAACTTAAGTTTTTTGATAATTTTAAAATATTAAAACAAAAAAATTCAAAAATTATATTATTTTCTAGAAAAAATTAAATGCATCAAGTAAAAAAAATTCTAGGAGTAATTCACAATTTTCAAGGAGTCAAGTCAAAATTCCAGGAGTTTCAAGGGCCCTTAAAATTTTTTTTGGAATTTAGGGAGTTGTGCAAACCCTGTTTTAAATGCTAAATCTTGAAATATTAAGTTAACAAAATATCCAAGAAAATTAAAAATGCATCAAATAAAAATACAAAAACAGATTAAGAAAAGTCTTACAATCTGGCATGAGTTTGGCATATTTCCAATTTTTGAAGCAAACATTGTAGTTCTCTCCCAAAATTACATGACTTCCGCAATATTCGATACAAAATCTCATCCACACCCAACTTTCAACATTGCAAACTCAGTTTATGATTTTAAATATCAGCATTTAAAATATATAATTATATTTACTTATCACAGAATTACTAAATAACTAAACACTACAAATTTAGCTTCATGTTTTAAATATATAGACTACAAAAAACTGATATAATGCTAAAAATCATTACTACTATTCATGCTTAATATACACATGATCAATTTTTAAATTATTGAACAAATACACATACTTTAAAAATTCCCTATATGACAATGCTAAGCATATGTTAACCTGCTATAAATCCAAATCAATAAATTACATGAATTTTTATGAAAACTTTTCTAATTAACCAGGCAGTGATGCCCACCTTAAAAAAACCCATCTTATGCAAAGCACTTGAGCAAAGATGAACTGAGTAATAAAGCTAAATTAACAACATAAACACTTTTATAATTCAATTTTTAATTAATAATGCAGTACAAATGAACAAAAAATTACTGTATTTTCCTACACATAATCAACGGATTATGTTAAAAAAAATTTAGAATGTTGTTGTGCATATTATATGAAACCATGGATAATCTGATAGAAAAAAAAACATTATTTAGCAGATATGATTACAATAAAGTTTTGAAAGAAATACCATTTATGTTTCATGAAATAAATATATAATAGGCACCACGATAAGGCTGACTTATTTTAATTATAATCAGCAATGTCCAATTACATTCAAGAGCAAATTAGCTTCCTAAGAACGATATACAGTTGCAGTTGGCTAATGTATTTCATATTCTGCCTCAACCTGAGATATTTCGCTCTGGAAACATTTAAATTCGTATATCATGTGGAAAAGAAAATTTTTAAATTACAATGTAAATTTTAAACTAAAAGCTATAGGGAGGACAAATAAAACAAAAATGGCAACAAACTTGTTAATGTAAGATGAAAAATAAAGCATGCGCAGTACAAAAGAAAAAATATATCAAATGTACAGTTTGAAAATATGTCATTTCTTTCCTTTAATTATTAAAGAAACAAATATTCGATTTTAAAAATGTGTCTCACCTCATTTTAAAAGTTATTAAAAAATAAAAATAGATAAGTTTTATATGAATCTTTTTGGATCTTGATTGATAGCATGCTTTTTATCTCAGTTTATTGCACTTTGCGTTGAGGTGGATCCAAACTGATCTTTTTTTATAATAAATATTTTTCTGAACCATTTATTAAAGTGTACATCAAAACTTAACAAATAAAACAATTCATTCAGTACACAAATCTTCCAGTTTGGTGCATTTGACATCCATTCTAGTAGCAGGATTTAGTCCAAAATTAATGAATTGAGATAAATATTTTTCCTAAAATAATCAACTTTGACTTATCACAATGAAAACCACACACTTTTATGATTAAAAATATGTCGGAAAATAACTTTCTAATTTGGTTTGTTTATTCACTTCTGCCTATTTTTTTCAGATAACAGCTGATTCAACCAAGATCAATGAAATAAAAAGGATTCCATGCAATTAATCCACAATCAAGGCAGGAATCAAACTCATGAAATGTTTCATTAAGCACAAGAAAAATTTTAATTTATGGAGTACATAATAAACTTCTCAAGAATAAAAACATTTTCTTCCAACATTTTTAGGAATTTAAAATGCATTTCAAATAGATTTCAAGGATTTTTAATGAGGCTGTTTTTAACAGAATATATTTTCATATATTTTATGCAAATTAATTTCATTGGCATAGCTCCATAAATACTGAAAGAGAATATACTAATCAGTTTAACAAACTTCAAAAAATATAGTAATTCACCTTAAAAAATTATGTTATTTAGTTAAAAAATTTAGAAAAAGAGAAATTTGCAGATACTTACATTATACTTTTATAAAAACTTAACTGAATTAACATTAAATTTTTTATTCAAATTATTTTATTGTGTTATTATATTATTACGTCTAACATAATTTTTTCAAAAGGACTAAATTTAGATGAACGATAAACCATTTTTTTATCAGCAGTTCATAACAAATTACAGCATATAATTTCATATATTTTAAGACTTGTAACTGGCCATGATTGCCTATCCAAACATCTATACTAGTAAAAAATTCTTCAGATTCCCTATTGTCACATATGATGTTCACACAAATAAATGGGTATTCAACATTGCAGACATGCATTGCTCTCACCTATAAATGCCTCTGTGACAAATATTAAGAAGAGAGAAAGAGCGTTTGCACAGCTGAGTCACTATTTTGTTCATTGTATTTTCTAATTTATTCTACATTTTTGTCTTCTAGCTACTAGCCATTGGAAATAAAATATTTCAGATTTTAAAATACAAAATTTAAAACTATTGTATAACATCAAAAATTATTTTTTAACAAATCTCAAGTGACTTTATATAGCTACTTGAAAAATTAATAATAAGAAGTGTCAATACAACATATAAAAAACATATCACTTACACGACCGAGAGGCTTATCATGAGATAAAAACAACACAGAGTCCAAATCTAAAGGCTTTCGATCTTTCTGAGCATGAACTACAACTGTAATAAATGATAGGACTTATTTAATGTATAATCATAATTAAACAAAAAATTCTATGACTGAAGCCAAATATTTACAATAAATATTTATGGGAGTAACTTTATTATGCAAGCAAATAACTTGTTATATAAGAAAATATAAAAAATGCAACATATTTTAATATTTCATATAAGGTAATTACCTTGTTTTCCAACAATTGAATGAACTGTACCTATCGTCACCAATTCTCTTTCTTCAACAGAGATTTGAAGATCTTCAATCGGTGGTAAATCCTAAATTAAAAATATTTAAATTCTCTTAAATCAGTACACACATACCATTTTTGTTATATTTATAAACTATCTTAATTTTTCTTTCTATTCTCAAAGAACTTTTCAATAAAAGAAATTTTAAAAATGAAATTGATTACTGTATTTGCTGACATTATATGACACTTTTTTCTTTAAAAATGAAAAGTAAAAACTACTCAAGAACTTATATTTATAGTAATATTCATCATGATATTTTAAGTAAATATCATGCATCATTTTTGGAATATATATACAATAAAAATGTTTCTTTAACATAAAAATAATTGTGAATTTAAAGCAATGGGAAAAATTCAAAATGTTCAAAATTAGATTTTAACAGTTTCATTTTTTAAAGTAAAATAATTCTAGTCAATTCAAATAATTTACCATATTTTGCTGTACATAAACTGCATATCATGTATTTAAAAAGTTAAGAATTTTGATGTATATATATATGCTTTACAGACAGTCTGATAAAAATTAAAAAAAAATTGCCACCAGAAAAACATAGAATTAAAAAGAAAAATAGCATTGAAAGAAATGGAATTTATATTTTGTACAATAAATAATAAATGGTACCAAAAATTTCAAGAAACAGCTGACATATTTCAACTATAACTAGTTTTGCTCTATTATATTCACGAACTAATTAGTTTCCTCTGAATGATAACTTGTCTAGTGTCATTTTGTTTTTTGTTTTGATCTAAGCTGTTGTGTTATGAAAATATTCAAGTTCACATATTGTCACATGACAGTGAAATCGCTTAAGTTAAATGGCAGAATATAAAAGATGCTGGTGGTTATCATCAGGCCTTGACTGAATTGGATTGTTGTAAAACTATTATGGCAGAACTGGATCCTTACTTTTGTCAACAGAGTTTTGAATTCAATATTAATCTAATATTAATCCTGCCATCATCAAATGGTAACATTAAGAGCAAATACTCAATTTAGTATTCAAGCAATTTCATTGAAATTTTTAACACAATAAAACAAAACACTCATAATATTTTCGAACAAAAAATTAATCTATCAAGGTAAGTTCTAGAAATAATTCTCAATTTTCAAAGTTAAGTCAAAATTCCGGGAATTTTAAAGGCACTTAAATTTTTTTTTAATTCCAGGTATGATACTCGTGGTTATTTCTATATTTTTCTTCCCTTTTCTCCCACATCAACAATCAATGAAAGACATTTTATTCTTGCAGACACATTTATTAAGCTAAAATATATGTAAGAGGCACATATTATAAATAATTAAATATAATACACATAATTACACTATCTACAATTATCTACTATCTTATTAACAGGATCAACAGTTTGCAATTTTCTTCAATGTCATGTGCTCATCTGCTCTCTCCAAATACAAACAAGCATCATACCAAATGAGTGAAGAGGGGATCACCCCCAAGCATCACACTCTCTAGGAGTTGTACAAACTCGAATGATATCAGAACAATTTCAACTATAACTGGCAAAGAGTAGAAGATTTTATACTCTTTGCCAGTTATAGTTGAAATTGAACTATATTTTTATGGTTCACTACTGAACTGAACAAGAAATAAGTAACGAATAGCAAATAGTCAACTAATTGCAGGGGTAGTGAGTACAGAATTGTTTTTTCAGGACACTATTTTCAAGAAATATCAGCACATTTTTCAGGACATATTTCAATAATTAAACAAAACTAATGTTACTTTTACATATTAATTTCTGTTTTATGCATAAAACACATTTTAGAAAGGAATAAACTATTTAATAAATTCTGAGTTTTTTAATTTTTAATACAAGAATATGAAAAATGATACAGAAATTTAACCACCAGCATCTTTTATATTGAAAACCACATTTCAATATTTACAGATATTTTGATCATTATCATAATCATTCACAACCAAAGTCACATCTTCACACATGTAAAGAATCCACTCTTTATTCATCTTATCAAAATCTGAAGAAGTTTTATTCACATGAGGAATATGTTGAAGTAATCTGCTAAATGAATGCCTAGACTCTTCCTTTTTTCTATTATACGGAGACAAACACTGGAGATCTTTGAGTAAAGGATTTGTTATAGGAAGTTTTTTAAGTAAATGCTTTGAAGTTGCTATGTAGCAGCTTCTGACACTTTGTAGAAATATTGTTCTATCAGTAAGCTCTACCAGTATTGCTGTTGCACCATGACCTATTTCAATCTTGTTTAAATTTAACCAATTTTTACCTGAATCAACTTTAATTTGTAACAACTTTACTCCATTTTTTTCACAGATTTCTTCTGGGTTTAAAAATTTAAACATAATACTGCGAACAAGTTCATTTATTTTACTGTACATCACATGTACTAAAGGTTTGACTTCTTGCATTAAAAGTAAATATGGTTCAAAAGTTTTACAAAAAAAATGAAACAAAATGCAGATATGCCAGAGTCTTAGGGTCTTTCAAATATTTTAACCAATGGCTCTCAACATGACGAAGGAAACTATGTCTAGCTAAAGCTTCTTCCAGTATTTCTAACTGTAAGGAATGATAATCTTCTCTTCTTGCAGGAGATAGTTTAAAAAATTGATGAATATCTATAACAAATCCATCAATATTACAATCAATTTTATCAATACCCTTACGTAGTGCTCCATGGATTATGTGTAAGCAACATGTACCCAAATCAATAAGTACTGGTAAACTTTGCTTACTCAGTTCACTATTTATTTGCTTTAAAACAGCTAAATTAACTCTTGGTCCATCCATTGACAACTGCATTAATTTTTCTAAATTCAAACCATTATTTTGAATAAAACTTGATAAAATTTTTACAATTTTACTGGCTTCAGCATGCCCTAAAAATGTGATTTGAGGTAACAAATAACATTCTTACCTTGTTTATCAGACCAATATGAGATGTAAATATCCAACTGTTTCTTTATTTGTTTTGTAGTAGTTTCATCGAAAAGTAAAACAAAATATGAAGTGCTGATATCCCGAAACAAAAGAGTTTTGAAATATGGACTTAATCCAAAATTAATTATATACATGACTTTTTTGTCAGATAATTTGAGATTTTTTGCTATGGAGGAATCATCAAAATTTTCTCTGTAAATGTTAGCTAAATCATTCAAAGACGAAAAAAAATAATTACTTTTTATTGCCACCAAAACTAAAATGGTTTTCCCTGATATCGTTCTGGGAAGCCATGATTTGTTATTCACTACTACAGTCAATGTTGAGGATTCAGATGAAATTGATGACTTGATAGTAAATAGTGTTTGATTCTTGTAACAGTTCACAGCTTTTTTGTGTTTTAATCCATCTGCATGAGCAAGCACTTATCTAAAACCCATATTTGAAACATTGAATTTGCTTTTGCATACGAAGCACTCCGCAGAATGAACATCGTCAACACTTCGGCACCAGGTCTTGATTAGGCATTTATTCCTATCTTGCAGTTCCAACCATTTGTCAGAAAATTTCAGTATTCCTTGGCATTTTTAAAAGAAAATTAATTGTTTCAAAAAATAAAATACTGAGCTTGCTAATAAATATTCTTCAAAACACCGTTCAAAATGGTGCGATAAGCATTTCACGCATGCGCATAAACGTAGGCGAATAATTCTCACAATTTACCCATCATTGTAAATAGTTGTGCACTACTAAAACCAGAATCTTTGTCTGTAAAGGCAGAAAATAAAATTTAATGGTAAACCCAAACCTAAATTTTTCTGACGTCTGGCATTCATGAGCAATGGCTGAAAATGAGGCGGAGACAAATGTATGGCAACCCTGTTTCCGGTTTGAAAGAGAACAAAAAGGGGGAAATTTTTCTCTTTCTTCTTGCAAAAGCAGTTGAAAGAAAAAATATATTCCACTGGAAGAAAAATTTACTACTGAAAAATTTAAAATTATTAATTAAAATTAAACTTTCAAAAGAATATTATATAAAATTAAGGAATTCCAGGATTTATTTTGAAAAATAAGGACATTTCAGGATGTTTTTTAAAAAAATCAGGAATATCAGGACAACTCTGAGCCCTGTAATTGATTATTCTAAGACAAAGTGAAAATAAGACCATTAATGTACTATTCAAATCTTTTATATATTCTAGCCTTTTTAATTTTAGCATACAGGATCATATTTATTTTGATATTACTTTGATTTACCTTTGAACAGCTTTATATTTGCATATGAAAATATTTATTTCAGCATATTAAATATAGTGCTAGAGAGCTTCACTATTCTATGAGGTCATATTTTACATATGATATAATACAAACTATAGATTTAACATAAACTAAGAATCTATTGTTTGAAAAGAAAAATTAAATCACCAGTAGAAATTATCATGGTGTACTAATAAATACACATTTTAATATATACCTCAAGATCAAGTTCTCCTTTTGATTTGATAGTCGTTGCTTTTGGTATAATACTGCAAAGATAAAATTTCATTAATAAGATTTATTTCTATTCAAATATATTTAATTTAATAAGATTAGACACTTCTTAACTGAGTTTGAACTTATTTAAAAGTTAATTAAAATTTTTTAGTTGAATATATAAAAATATTTAATAGTCATATTTAGATGTAATAAAATATATTTTGAAGAAAATTGTTAAAATTATTATCAAGGAAAAAAAAACACATAAATTTATGCTTAGAGTTATTCAAACACTGCACACAATTACTTAAAATCAGTCCCTTCTACGTCAATTAATACAAATTTTGCACATAATCGAGCAAAAAAAGACTGTTATATCAATTACTTTTAAAAATGCAAAAAAGCTAGAATCCACGTAAAGATTATATTTCCATATCTTCCTGTAAATAATTCACAGCAAAGTATTATCTGTAAGGGCTTTATGCTGTGTAATAATAATACTAATAAAATGCCACATATTATCAGCGGCAATTATTCCGATGAAGGTAAGTCTTCCAAATGCCACACTCCCCGGTTCTTCATGATACAGAGTTCTTCTTTCATAGTATTTAACCACTCGTCCTTATATTCCGATTTAATTGCCTGCTTATAAGTCTTTGGTATAGGAATGCGATCTAGTCAGCTAGATATGCTAAGATTATTGTTGGTCCCATTATCTTTATTTTCTGTTAAAACTGCATCACGACTGCTCAAAACAAGACCTTGTGTCCGATTTGTTCCTTTAAAATCAAATAAATTACGATTGAAAACAATATTATTTTTACTGCAGTATTTTGCAACATCATTCAGGGATCTTAACCTTTCCTTCTTGCCTTCTTCATAATAATAGACATCTGTACGCGATCTATCTTTCCTCTGAATAGCCTTTCTTTCCCAGTTTACTGATCTAGGTTCTGATATAGGGCTTGGAATATCATCTATGGAGACTTCAGGATAACAGTTGTCACTTTCAGAATCATGAGGTACAATGTGGTATCCGATATCATCGTCACTTCCTAGTTCATACTCATTAGAGACAGTCGAAATCCTGTTATTAGGGCACAGCACTGCTCCACTTAAAGTGTCTTTGTACACAACTTTCTCATTAAAAGAAACATTAATAGTTTCAATTATTTTGTTTGTTTCTGGCATCCAAATCCGGTATCCTTTTGTACGAAATGCGTAACCAACGAGGAAACCTTTTCGGGCTCTGGTATCTAGCTTTTTTCTATGTTGTCGGGGTACACCTATATATGCTACAGTACCAAAAGGCTTTAAGTGTTTGACAGAGGGTCTGGACCCGGAGAATAATTCGCAAGGCGTCTTGTTCAGCTTATTGTGGCACACTCTATTCCAAGTATATGTAAAATATAGCATGGCCTCAGGCCAAAAACACTTAGGAAGACCAGATTCCTGCAGAACTGCTCTAGCACCATTTGCGACAGTTTGGTTATATCTTTCACTAACACCGTTTTGTTCCGGGGTGAATATATTCGTTAATTCATGAGTGATCCCTTTTTCAGCAAAATAATTTTGTATCTGTCTATTCACAAATTCTGTCCCATTATTTGTTCTAAATGCCTTAACCTTTTTATTTAAAATATTTTCAACTCTGGTAATATATGTTTTAATTATACCAAAAACCTCAGATTTCTCAGACATAGGAAATAATGAAACTTTACGTGAATAATCATCAATTATGGTAATAAAATACCTTTCTCCTATTCTTCCTTTGACAGATTGAGGACCCCAAACATCAGCATATAATAGCTCTAACAGAGCCTTGGATCTCACTTCTCTCAGAGACATAAATGAAAATCTTCGATATTTATTAATTTTACATGGTTCGCAAAAGACTGTCTTATCGCTTAAGAGTGGTAAGCCAATCACTCTCCCTTTCCTACTGGTATGCGAAATAGTAGACGTGCTGATATGTCCAAAACGTCTATGCCATAGTTCAAGAGCTTTGCTATCTTTTAAGTTAGCTGTAAATGAAACGTTTTTGTCAGCTTTAACTATACGGGGTGAAACTTGGTAAATACCTTCTTTTAATATGGCCTTAAAATCTGTTTTCCCCCCTTTTTCTGAGATTTTCACTGCACCGTTACCGCCATGATACACAAAACCCTGAATATCTAGTTTTGGACCTGAAATAAGATTTCTCCGTAAATTTGGAGAGTACATTACATCATTTAATGTATACTTTTGTAAACCAAATAACAATTTAACAGTTCCTTTTCCCTCAATAGGAAAGTCAACACCGTCAATGGCAACAGATATCTTTTCATTGATTAACGGTACAAAACTAATGAAGAGGTCTCTTTCTTTACAAAAGTGATGTGAAGCTGCTGTATCAAAAACCCAATTCACTCTTTCTTTAGTTTGATTAAATAAACTTGTAATAGAAAAGTTTGACTTACATGGCGAATGTTCGTCTTTGTTTGTCGAAGGGATGTTTCTAGATACAGTACCACGTTTATGTTTGTCCTTACACCTGGAGAAACGAGGCTGATTTTGATAAGTGGAATTTGAACTACGTGACTGGTTCCTTTCTGCCACAAAGTCAGATCTGGGTTCTCTGTACGGACCTTTGGACTCTGGATTGAAACGTCTGGTTTGGCTCCTACATTCTGGACTAGAACATCTGGAATGGCTTCTGTATTTTCGTCTAAAACATCTGGATACTTTCAGTGATTGTATTTTAAGAGGACATGAATTTCTATAATGCCCAGGCTCTTGACAACCATAACAGAGAATTTGTTTCTTCACATACGTTACTGCACTAGCCTGCGTTAGAGAGTCTTTTTCTCGTAACTGAAGACGAACCTCTTCTGCATTCAGGGCGTCTGTAATAGCTTTGTAGTTAAAGTTTTCATCCGGCCAACCAAGAATAACTTGCACTATTCTGTCGAAATGCATAGGAAGATATCTCAGAAGTTGAAAGCTAGCATATTTTTCATTAAAAGTAGGATCTATAGTTTTCATTCTGTTGTAGACTTTTAATAATCTTGTTGAAAACATGAGAATACTTTCCTCAAGTAACATTTTAGTATCACATAATTCTGAAAATATAGTCATGTGATTTGCTCTGGTATCTGGATGGAAGTATTTCATCAATGTTTCCCAAGCAACTACTGGATCTTCTATTCCATCTATTATATGTCGATGATCTTCATCAATATTCAAATATATCAGAGATAAAGCAACGTTTTTGTTTTTGTTAAATTCTTTAAGACTTTTGAGATACTCATTATCATTCAAATCTTCGAATGAACCAGTTTCAGTTTTTAATATCGGTGGAATGGGAGCTTTTTCAGCTCCTTTTACAATCTCCCACACATTTCTCTCCATCAGAATGAATTTTATGTCTGAAGTCTATGTCTCATAGTTTTGGTTGCTCAACTTATTTATTGCGTAAGTAGCCATGGCAAGAAAAATTAACAAAATCACAATTTTTTTTTTTTGAGAAAAAGATTAATTTATAAAATTTGATTATTATTATTTTAAATTGAAAAATTTATATCAATATAGCCCCCCCATCTTAAATAATCTAATACATTTTAAGATGGGTAAAAATTTGCTTAAAGTATTATAACTGACTAATTATCCCGAGATAAATTTCAAGATATTTAATACGTAACCTAGGCCCATAACCTATTTGTCAGTCTATACTACTTTTAAATATCTGTGGGCAGAGGTCTTTTTACGAATACCCACCATTAGGCTAATTGCCAAAATAATTACCATGATAAGCAGAACTGCAAATATTAAACTTTAATGCAGTTAAAGGAATGCTAGCTATTAGTTTAAATACCTACAGTATTTTGTTCTATTAATAAATAAGAAACTAATAACATGCCAATAATTAGACTTGCTTAAAAGTAATAAGTTTAATTTATTGATACTAAACAAAAAATAATTACATAACATAAATTAAGTTTAATATTTGAGAATAGATAAAGATATTCCAATTAAATAATTCATTACTAACAAAAGTAATATTATAATACCGATGAACATAAAAGTTTCCAACCAAAACAATCAGACACCAGAGTTTGATTTTCTGAAACCAGTGTTTTTAAAACACCTGGGATACGCCCCTTTGACGAACTGGCATGCGTATACAGTAAGTTAATTTAATCATGAAATTCGAAATGCCAGATCGGCAAAGTAAAATTTTAAGTGTTTGTAATAAATGGTATAGGAGTATGCCGGTAAGGCATAGCAGAATATAAAGTTGAAAATAATGCACAAGTAATTTAAATGTATAATAAATATGGTGATAAAAAAATTAAATAGAACCGTACTAGACTAAAACTTAAAAGCACTGAATATATGAATTTAAGTTTGTAATAGGGTAACACCTCAATATGATTGAATAATTTTCTATCTTAGAGTGTTAAAAACAGAATCAATGTCCTCCCAGAACTTCCATGAAGAATGGTACAACATTGTTGATAGCGTTGAATATAGAATCAGAGGCCACGAACCAGTTCCCGTAAACCCTGGTGTTATGCGACCCGCGCCTAGTGCTATTTAGCACCGCGGTAGTGGTTTCTTAACAGAGCCTCTAGTTGCCTGGTGAACTTCTAGAGCTTTTATGCCTTGCCCAGTAACTCAGGGAATGCTGGGTGGACTGTTATATTACCTGAGCTTATTGTTTTCTTGTGTCTTTTCAGCCACAAGAAACAACAAACCTTTCTGCATTTGCAGGTGAAGCCTCTGAAGTAGACCTTGCTGAAAAAGACAAGGGAACTCAGAGGCAATCTAGTGTAGGGGCAGCAATGAATCCTTCACAGAAGGTAGAAGTGACCTCCTAATCATATTCTTCTGGTGAAAGTCAGGAAGCTATCGCTAGCATGACTGACTCTCTGACCAGAATCACCTGTGGATCATCAACGAGGATTGCCTCTGAAATTCTAAGATGCTCTAGGCAGAAGATATGTTTAATCATAGGCTTCATAACTGGGCACTATTATTTCAGAAAACACCTCCATAAAATGGGACTGTTTCAGCAAGACCCTATCTGCAGGAAATGTCATGCAAGAGGAAACGGCCAATTATATCATTTACAAATGCGAGGCTCTTGCCCTCCCTAGATTAACTTCTTTGGGCATCATCCATACTAGAGAGTAACACCTAGACTCCATTAAAGGACTCGGACTTTATAAATAAAATGGGTGACCCGAGCAACTGGAACTAGGAAACATTGGGTTTGGAGTTAATGATACAAAATGCTGATGAAAGCAGAGGTGCCCAATGACATACAAACCCAACTCTAAGATGAAGAAGAAGAACACTTTTCTTAATGAAAATTATTGTTTCTAAAAAAGTAAAATCATAAAATTTTAGTCATTTTAAAAATAGTAAAATACTTAAATGAAAAGAAATTCCTCTGACTTTCTAAAAATATAAATTTAAATAATTTAATCGAAGTAATTTATTCATAAATTGCCAACATAAAATAATTCCCATATTTTTTAGAAAACAAAATCAATCAATTAAATCAAAATACCTATGGTGCATTTCTTCCAAAAAATCTGAATCAGAGCTTGATGAAGAGGAACTATCATCAGTCCATGAACTGGAATCTTTATGTTTTCTAATTTCTATAACCTAAGACACACAAATTTATCATAATTAAATATATTCAGAGATAAATATCTATTTAATATTATAATACTTTTACCTATATAGATTTGTCACTAGTTACTTTAAACTAAAATAGTCTACACTTGTATAAAGCCCATAATTTTGCAAAAATACATTAATTATAAAACAAATCATTAGAAGTAATTCAGATTTCTGTATTTTTTTAAAGCAAAATTACTAAAGATTTTAACAATGTTACCAAAAAAGATTAATTTTTCAAAAAAGAGTTATTATGAATTAAAATGTTTCATTTTAAAAACACATTTTTGATCCATTAAAAATTAAATACATCTTAATACTTTGGTCTATCATGTAAATTCTAGGAGACCGCATAGCGATAAAATAAATAAAAGTGGTTTACTGCACTCGAATGTCTTTCCATTGGTATGAAGTGACTTGCATTTTACGACGCAACTTGATTCTGTACATGTGTGAAATTTCTATGGTGGGCCTTGAAGCAATGTATTATTGTTTTCTATTTGATTTTAATTTAAGGGTAAAACTGAGCCAAACCTTGGCGAGTTTGGTGAAAAAATTTTTGCCAAGTGGAAGAGACAGGGGTATTGGAAATTGATTGGCAACCCAGAATAGGGGCCAATCGGAGTAAGAAATTGAGGATTCCCCTTTCCCCCACTTAATACTAAATAAGTAAAAAATAATAACAACCATGTAAATAAAGTGGGGTTTCCCCCAGATTTCAAACTGCTAAGCCTAACTGCATGCAAGCAAACAGTAATCATAATAAGAATTTATTAAAAATTCTGTTTAAAAATATTTCAGAATTAAAATTAAAGGAAATAAAGTAGCAAAAATAATTACTTTTAATAACATCTAGATAAAAACAAATAAAATAATGAATTTCAGTTATTAAAGATAGAATGTTACAAATCATTACTACATAAAAGTAACCAAATCTAGAATAATTTTAAAAAATAGATTCTATAATTTCATTTATTATTGGAAATTTAGATACTTAACATACAATTCTAAGAACTCCATGCCTGCAGAAAATAATTAAAATAAAATTCTTACCTTAATTTTTTGTCCGGTGCTTACCTGCACAGTAAAATCCAAATTGAATATAAAAAACAGGATTGAAATTACCGCATTTACATCCGATAAAAAAAATCCAAAATAAAAATGGCAAGCATTTCCGAGATGTGCGGCGGTGACACTGTATTTGGTGACACATTTGGTGACTAATCATTTTTAATTATGTTTTGGCAAATAAATTTGGCAAGGAAAAAATCATCAAATTTTACCAGTTATGGCGACTTTTCACTGAGACAGTGATGACTTTTTGAGTTTCGCGAGCTGAGGCCATAATACTCAGTTTAGCCAAGTTTAAGTTTATAAAGTAAAATTTTTAAACTGTTTCACAAAATTAGAGCTTTAGTATTTGTGTGTAGTTATTATTCAATTAAAATTGCAGTTGTAAGTAATAATTTATATAATCCATTAAGTATTTGTAAAATGTTTGACATGAACTTAGGTTCACTGGAATTGTAATGATAAAACTCTAGTTTTCATTACAATATGCTTAATTTAAAATTAGAAACACAACATTAAAATAAAAATTTGTGTTACTTACATTATTGATTTAGCTATATTGCCATGTTTTCTCTTTTATTAGATTGTGTATTAACTGATGCTTTCTAAAGTGGTCACCACAGGCCGGTAAGTTAAAATGTTATTTATATTTTTGATTTAATTTTAATGCCTTGTTCTCGCTTGAGTTAGATTGTATTGTCTCCAAAGATTTTTAAGGAGTGTGCCACAATCAAGTTAATTAAAATCTGATTTCATAAAAAAAATATCAGTTATTTATACAACTGATTCAGTTTTATTGCTCAGGTATCACTCTTAGACTGCAGGATATATTTGTTTTTTATTATGTAATCTTTGTGAAATTCCTTTTTATTAATTAGTATTTTAATACTACTTGTTGTAAGTAATTACAGTAGACACTAGCTTTTATGAACACTAAATTTTTATGAACAAATGGCTAGTCCCTACCCTAACACCATAGACAAGAAGATAATTTTAACTGGCTCAATCCTAATATCAGTAAAGCGATGGATTTGGCGACATTAAGATTAGGATTGTTGATTTCTGTAATGCCATTTTGAGATTCACAATTGATTGTGAAGTGCTTGTATATGCTGATGGTTATAAATCACATGAATTTAACCGCTGGTAACATTTTTGAAAACCGCATCAAATATATTATGTACATATATACTAAGATTTTATCTTTTAACTCTCCTTTATGAAATAAATTTTAAAGAATTTTTTTTTAAAAAAACTTTTGTTTCTGACACACAGTGTTCTTTGAATCAGACCTTATGAAATATAATCTATTGATGGGGTGTTACAAGTGTTCCAGAAAGATCTTAAAATTAAATTGAATTAAAATAGCCAAACAATTTATTAAATACAAGTAAGTTAAAAACTTGAAAAAAACAACTCACCTCTAACATTTGTAAAATTTAAGAGCAAATTACTTAAGTTCAATCTGTTTAAAACATTGTGAGTTCAGTCCAGTGCAAATATTTAAATATTTTGGGAGTTAGTCACCATACTATAAATATCCCTTTACACATAAATATTATTTTTGCATGTAAAATTAAAGGATTCAAAAAAATAAAATACATTCAAGAATTAAAAGAAATTTACATATTTATTAGTTAGATGTACATACTTATAATCTGTGCAGCTAAATAAGTAATTTGTTTTAAAAAATTCAATTAAGAATTATATATTTCAACACATAAATTTTTATAAAATTTTCTTAAGTTTATTTTATGTAAAAAAATTAATTTAAATACTACATCATAAGTTTTCCCTTGTATTAATCAAATAGCTTGATGTATATTTTCTAGTTTTGTTATGACTAAGAATAAATATCATACAATTAAGCTGTAAGAATTGTGTTGATATTTAGATAGAAATTCTATAAATAAAATAATTAATCCATTTCAATGAAACTTTTAATTCTTGAGATAAAATTTAGTCAAATTCTAAAAAGTGAATGAGTATAAAAAATGTAATAGAATATAATAGAAAATAAGATAGAAGATTCACCTTTGGTTCTGTGCTGGACTTGGAGATAATTTCTTTATCAGACATTTTTATTTCTACAGATGCATTTTCAGAAGTTGAATCAAGCACATCTTCAAAAGATTCTAATTTATCTTTTTGAACTAAACTATTTCTTTCAATGCAACTTGCTTCGTCCACTATTTCGTTATTAGGGCAATTTTTTTCACTACTTTCATTAGTTTTTAAATCTGGAGCATCATATAATTTAACATCAACTGCATCAAGTGTTTCACTATTACCCAAACTTTGCATAGGAGCCTCTAATTTATCCTTTTCAAACAAAATATTTCCTTCAATACAACTTGTTTCTTCAACCAATTCATTATTAGCAGAATTTTTTTCAACACTCTCATCAATTTTTGAAATTGGGAAATCATTTAATTTTGCACTAGTTGAATCAAAAGATACAATATTACCCAAACTTTGCACAGGTACCTCTGATTTATCTTTTTCAACTAAACTGTTTCCTTCAATAATATTCATTTTTTCAACCAACTCATCATTAGTACAGTTTTTTTCAATACTCTCATCAGTTTTTGGGGCCGGGTCAATGTTAGCATCATTTGAATCACTGTTTAATAATTCAACATAAAATGTATCAGTATTGACATCAGTTTTTGTTAAAGTATTAGAAGTTAGATTTTCTAAGTCTAAAACCTCCCTGTAAGAATTTATATCATCTTCATTTTTATCCAAATCCGATTTTTGAAGATGGGCCATATTGATTATTCAATGATTAAGAATAATTTAAGCAAAAGACAAAGTAAAATTATATCCATGCACTGTGTTCAAGACAGTGATAATATTTCCTTGCAATGCCCCGCAAAGAACTGCTAAAATAAAAACATTTTAATATTTTGAAATGGCAGAGACTACACGTGACTAATTGACGGGCTTTCAATATGATTGCCTACCTAGATGGATACAAATATATAACATTTAAAATAAAACTAAGAGAACAAATTAATCGGTATTAACATTTTTTTAATTTATAATTAATGACGAGTTGCTACAGAGAAACAAACTAAATCTTTCGCAGAAAAATCAAAGAAAAAGCATGCTTTCGCATTGTTTATATTTATACTAAATAAACCGTTGCCAGATTTATCATTTCAGAAAATTTTAAAAAGCGGCAAAAGATTTCTTCCCAAAAACAATCTCAAGCGTACTGCTAAGAGTAGATCAATGCTTGAGAGAGTCAAGCTATTTTCACTCAGGACTTAAGCCCGCCACACACGATAGGATTTTTCCTATGGATTTGTTGCACGTGAACAAGTTGTATCGTGTGTGGTGAAGTTGGACAGGTTGAAGAAAATTCAAACAAGGTCTGATTTTTCTTCCAACATGGGGGTTATAGAAAGTAAACAATTGCTTTTTATTGTCGCGTGCCTGCTCCCACAGGGCTGCAAATTCTTTCTTGGCGACACATGGGAAAATTTTTGAAACTTCTCATTTACTGAAACTTTTAGATTCCCGTTTTACAACATTTCACGAACATAAGATTCACTTTTTAAAAATGCCCAAGAAGCATACCCACACAACCAAGAACGTCTAATGGACGTCCACGAGAGGTCCACCATATCCAGTGGACGTTATGGATGATAAATAGACATCTATTGGACGTCCATGAAAGGTTATTCAGTGGATGTTTGCTGGTCGACCACTATGGATGTCTAATAGACGTCTATTAGACGTCAATTTATGGACATTAATCATGGATATGTGTGGATTAAAAATAGACGTCTAATGGACATTCGTTGTGGATGTAATCTGGACTTCGATGAAGTATCAACTGTAACCAAGCGGCCATCTTGGTTAGACAAGAAAAGCGCTTATTTCGTATTCCTTTACCATAACTGTGACAAATTTATTTCTTAATTTTTGATATTTAAGCTATATTATTTTCATAATCTGAATTTAAAAGAAGAAATGGGATTTTGTGTAGCATTCGGATGCACTAATAGAAAGACCAAGAAATTGGAAGGAATAACATTTCACAGGTAAGAAAAATTTTGTGCTCTGCTTAAGTATTGCTTATTCGCAGTTTCCATAGCTATCGTTTTATTATTTAATGTATTTATAATTGCAAAAAATTACATTACGTTAAAGATAGTTTAATAGTTGTTAAATTATATTATTTTTAAAATAATTTCTAGTGTAAAACAATATTGAAATTCATGTTCTATGTATGGAACCATAAAGCAATGATTAACTCTATGTATGCTTTCTAAGGCTTATGTATGGTACATCGATATTTTAGTACATGGAAATAAAAAATATATAATTTATGTATAAATTTTCTTTCTAATTATTATTAAGCTTCTTATATCAGTTAATGTTAACGAATATAATGTGTTTTGATTAAGGACAGTAATTCTACTAATCCTTTTATAACCCAGTTAATTTTTCTTGGTTACTTTAAAAATATTCAAAAAATTTTAAAATTCATTTACAATGCGGAATATTTTTTTTATCATGAACTAATATACAGTACTTTTGCATGCTCATCTACTCTTCCTCAAACCTGAGTTTGCAAAGGGTTATAAAAATAGCTTAAAATATATATTTTAATTGTTATAGTTTTTATAGAATGTTTCTTTTTTAGAAAAGTTAAGAATAATTTGTTTTTTATGACAATTAAGCATATATTTGTATATATAAGCTTCTTTTATATTGTATAATTATGTCTTCCATAAGTGATTTTAATCCAAGTGAAGAATAAGCAAAATGTTTTGTTTTTACATTCTATATGTTATAGTTATTCCATGTATGTAATTTCATTATAATTATATGTTAAAGTTAGTTCATATTAAAGTAACATTTTTGTTCAAAAACCATAATTATGTTTATCACTAAAATATATAGTAATAAATGTGTTGATCAAATTTAATATTCTAGTATTAGTTTTGATAAATTTAGATAAAAGTAAAAGTAAATGTCCATCTGTATACATTGTTAAAGAAGTTTAGAACATTAAGTAATATTTAACGGTTGTGTCAAATTGTTCTTTAATTTTCTGTGATAAATCAAATGTTTAAATATCTATTTGTCAAATCAGAATTTTTATGTTTAGTTTATAAAATATTCATTTCTCTCTTGCCATCAAAAGTAATGATGTGTTGCTGTTTTATAATTTAGAACTGATGAAAAATAGTTAAATGTGAGATTTTGATTGATGTATATATTGTATGAAAAGCTTAGTAAATTGTTCATATTTTGATTCTACCTTACTGTTATGAAATATATTAAATAATTTTTAACGTGTTGAAAAGTTGTCTTCAAAAGCTCATCGAATAATACATCAATGGATACATTGTAATTGAATAAATTAATGTACCAGGATTTTGCAAAAGAAATAAGAGTTTTATTTAATATTGTATGTTGTACTTAAAAAAATTATAGTTATACTTAAAATTTTACAATTATTTTAAATACTTTAACTATAATAAAAGAAAATTTGAGAATATTAATAGTAATAATTTTGATAACAAGTCTTTATCAAGAAAAGATATATAGACAAAACAAGAAAATATAATAAATTTATAATTATACTTTCTTTAGCAAACAAATTTAATCATTCGTGGTGTGGCAACTCAGCCACAGTAAATCCCTAAAGGGGAATGAGAAGCGCATCTTCCCTATCCGATGGGGAATCTAGCCAGTTGCTATTTGGATGCGGTCGAATGAGGACCGTATTGGCACCAGTGTATCACGGTGTGGAACTCATTTTTATGGAATATAATCATGTTATTTGTTAATTGTTATTGTTAAAATAAAACATTAAAGGCAACAGGACTTATTAATGAAAAGAAATACACACGCAACAAATTGGTAACGCCACACGTGGTGATGAAAACAGTTTTTAGTTTATTATAACCTATATATTTTTAATATCAATGTATATAAATATATATCAGAATTATAGGTATAAAAGATTAAACAAATTTATTTTAGAATTTTTTGAAAGTATAGTTTTTTTTTATCAATGTTGAGTAGACATGTAGTGCTTGATATTACAAATATCCAAAATGTAGATATCTAGATTTCTGTCAGATGTCTAGCCCTTACAAAATATGGATATTCAATTTGCAATAGTTTTAAATATCTATGAGATCTCTCTCTAATATCCAAAAGTTAATGTCTAGATGATATTTTATGATATCTAGTGGACATCCAAGTTTTGAATATCAATGGACATTTGAATATCTCAAGGATGTGATGCAGATCTAATAGATATCTGGATATGAATTGAAATTGACCTGGTTATCACATAGATATTTGTGGTTGTGTGGGTAATGTTAATTCTAGTGAAGAATAAGCAAATTGTTATGATTTTATATTCTATATGTTATATTTATTTCATGTATGTTTTCTTATTATCTGTTAAAGTTAGTTTATATTAAAATAATATTTTGTCCCAAAAACACAATTATGTTTGTCATTAAAATATTTAGTAATAAATGTGTTGGTTAAATTTAATAATATTTCTTTATTCTGGAATTAAGCATTAGAAATATTTCATACAAAATGGCAATTTATCATTTGCATGTTTATATGAATATGGTTTTGGTATATAGGATACAAAGCTTAACTTGGGCAGATATCAAGTTAAATCAATTTTGTCTTTCTGTCATTGAGTATTTAGCTGAAATAGTAATACACAAGGAACTTAGTTCCATTCTTACTATATTCTGTAACTTTGAATGAAAGATGTCATTTTTTAGTATTCTTATTTCTTTTAATAGTTTTCCGAAAGATGAGCAGCTGAGAGAAATTTGGATCAAAGTTGTACTTCGGCAAAATTGGCTTCCCTCCAAACATAGTAAACTGTGTTTAGCACATTTCCCGAAGAAATGATAGATCGGATATCTCTTTCTTGTGTCGGATTAAGAGATGATGCTTATCCTATTTGCAGAAGGTAAGATTGTTATAAAAATATTTTCAGAATTCATAACTTTTACTAATGAGAAATAAAAAATATCTTTTAATCATTTTAAAAGGTAGAATATATCTTTACATTTAATTCTAAAGAACTTTCTTGTAAAATCCGAATTTTCATAATTTGTTGATATTTAAAAAAAAATTTTTTTTGAAACTTTTTGTTTTAAACAATGCATAACATTCAATAATTTTTATTATATTTTAAGAATTTTTAACACCTTGTTTGATATTTTAAATTCTAGATCTAATAAACAACATGGTTTTAAAAAAGCTCTAAGTCAATCTGATATGCAAAATATTAAATTATTTCTAAAGCAAGCAGATGATTATATTTCCAATTTGAGGGTAAGTGTTGGAGGTCCAAAAATTTTAAATTCCAACAGGAAAATTGGATTTTTAGGATTTAAATTATGCATTCAGAGTGTATTGCATTTAGCAGAATCATTAATTTGTCCTGAAAATCCTCCATTATTTTACTTTCCATTTTACAAGGTCAGTCAAGATCATTTAGAACTTTTCTTTTCATTAATAAGATTTCATGGTGGCAGCAACAACAATCCAACAGCTCGCTAATTCAAAGCAGCTTATAAAAAATTGCTTGTGAATTCAGAATTGAAACCTGCATCTTCTGGTAATTGTTTTCCTTTAACTGAAATCAGTATTTTAAGTGTACCTAATCACAATTCACCTATTAATGTTATTAATATGTCAACCTCTCAAAATAATATTGTACATTTGTCATTAACAATCTTAAATAGAAGTCCTGATTTGATGATAGAAATATTTTTTAAACTAGATTTGCTTAATGAATTTTCTTGTGATATAATTTATTATATTGCTGGATTTGTAGTAAAAAATTAAGCCAACTTATTAAATGTGAAATATGTTTAAATGCATTACAAGCAGTTACTCCCTATAATTTGTACTTGATTTCCTTCAAATCACAGGGTAAATTGATATACCCATGAGATGATGTTTACAAGATTTGTAAAGTGTGTGAATCTGTATTTAGAAGAAATGTAATGTTACACTCATTTTCAAAATTTAAAAATGTTCGAAAAATAAACATTTAATGTGAATTGGATGCTTTAGCTGTGTTAAATATTGAAAATATATTTTCTCAATTGAAACTACATCAATTTGATAATGATCCTCTGGATAATCATGTCTTCCAACTAATTAAAGCTGTAATTAAGCATTATTTTGTTATCTGTATTAAGCATTATTGTGAAAACACTTTAAACTCTATAGGACAATTATATACAAAAGCAATTATTTTTAAAGGTCAGTAATATATTAGCTTCCTTGTATAAATAATCAAGTGATTTTTTTGTATTTAATAAAATAATATTTAAACATACTATGATTATTTTTAATTTCACTCCATAAAAGAAATTTAATTAAAAATTATTAATATTTAGTGAAAAGAGTGTGCAATAAAATAACATTTGGAGGTTTATTACATTCAAAACCTTCCTCTACTTACAATCACATTTTTTTAAAGGTACTAAATTATATAGATGAGTGACATGTATATGACAACAATAAAATTTCTAACTTTGATTAATAACAAAAATTATTAAATAACATAAATAATTTTTGTTATTAAATAATTTTTATAACTAATTTCCCAGCTTGTGAAAAATGTCAGAAAAGTAAACATTCAATGTAATTGGATGTTTTATCTGTTTTAAACATTGAAAATATAATTTTTTCCTCAGTTGAAACTTCATAAATTTCATCATGATCCTCTGGATAATCATGACATCTAACTAATTAAAGCTGTAATTAAGTATTATTTTGTTGTCAGTGTTAAGCATTATTTTAAAAATACTTTAAATAATGTGAACTCTATTATTATATACAAAACCAATTCTTTTTAAAGGTCAATAATATGTTAACCTCCTTTTAGAAATAATCTAGAAATGTTTTGTATTCAATAAAATAATATTGAAGCATATGGTGTTTATTTTTAATTTCATTCTATAAAAGAAATTTAATTAAAATTATTACCATTTTGTGAAAAGGCTTGTAAAAGAATTACAGTTAGTGATTTATTACATTTAAAACCTTCCTCTACTAATAGTGATTTTTTCGTTAAATGCACTAAATTATATAGGTGAGTGACATGTATGACAAAAATAAAATTTCTAATCTTGAAAGAAATTTATGTAATTAAATAATTTTTATAACTTTCTTCTCAGCTTATAAAAATATTACATTTTATTTCACACAAAAAATATATTCTAGACAAATTGTTTTCTTTATGAAAAAATATGTATTTTAATTGATTTGAAGTTATTCTTTGCTATACTTATCAAAATATTGGTGCATGTGCAAATTGTACTATTACTGAGCATGCGTAGTTTATGAATCACTCAAGGCGTTCATCCCTACTAGCATTTCATGCTCCAACCAAGATGGCTTTAATTAGACCTAATGCATTTGATAGGATATGCCACTACCCTTAGCTCTTTGAATGTTATCATAACTTGTAAAATTAAGCAAGGAAAAATATTCAAAAAATATTATTTGTAAAAATTGTTTAAAATTGGATTTAATTTGCAACAAATATTTATCTGATGTCAATTTTTATGTAATCATTTGAGATGAAGTAATTTACTATACTAATTTTCAATTATAGTAATTATAAGGTACACGTTCATTTCATATTATAATTCGTGTTTATGCAAATATCGGAAAATGTTTCTATTTTTTTAAAATTCTGCTTCTTTACATTTTGGGTAAGTTACTAGCTATTAAATCATTTGATAGCCTAAAAATTTGTCAACTAGCTTTTGGTAAGATTCCATGTTTGTTTTAGTGTAAACTAAATTTTATGCTTTACTAATTTATATTAGTAGACAAATGCACAAATTAATGGATTCAGGAACTGATATAAATTCATGAGAAAGTGTTTAGTTTAATTAAATCAGGATTCAGTATTTGAAGACTACAATCAACAAGTGGACCCACAAGAAATTTTCAATTAATCCCTTATTGTATTGTATTTATGATATGGATAAAAAAAACAGATTTTGGAATAGTTATAGATTGCTAACAAATCCATTCTGGTACGATAATCTACATGTTTGGGGCATTTGGTACCGGTAGTAGTAACTCCTGTGATTGAACCACCTTTTAAAAGTAACATAGTGATTTTCATTTACTTTGTGTCCACAATTTATTGAAAAAAAAATAATAATTCCATACAAGAAGAAAATAGCTCATAATAATAATTTTAATTTGTACAAATTAGAAATTGTAAAAGAACTTTTAAAAATAAAAATAGATTCTTCAAAATTATAAAAAAATAATTGTGAATTTTTTTAACAAAATACTTAAATATAGAACTGATAAAATATGAATATTAAATAAGTTCATTATAATTAAGTTTAATTGAAATACATGTTCTACACAAAATGATACAACACTCCTGAATTTTTATTTTTTCATTATGTGATTTTGAACTCTATTAATAAAGAATACATTCGCTTATCAGCACAACTTTTACAATGTCATAATAATTATTTTTCAAATCTCTAAATGTTTTTTTTCTTCTAGATGCTGTAAGAAAAAATGCAGCTTTGTCCAATGTTACTGATGCAATACTTATATCCTGTGTGAAAAATTGGTTACGGCATGCAAAAACTAGATATTTGAATGAATTGAAAAAAATTGTAGAATAATAAAATGTTTTATTTATATGATGTTTTGAATTCATTTTAAAATACATGTTCTATTAGTATAATGCTGCATTTACTTATTACTGTAAAAGTTTTTCAAACATTAATTTCTCACTGTAAATGGTCTATTTTTTATTTTGCTTGTTTCGCAAAAGTCCTTACTGCGTTTTCGCATTTTCTCTTCATGTTATATCAAAATATTCTGTTAAGCATTTTTTGTGATGTTAAACATCACAAAACAGAAATATATCATTTATTTTAAAAAAATCAAATGGGATATCCCATCTGTCAAACTTTTTAATCATAATGTGTAATTAGAACGTAATATTTTTTAAATAATAAATTAAAAGTGACTGAATAGATTTGGTAAATATAAGGTTACCTTTAATCTCTTAAAACTCTGTTTTGAAACTTAATACTCAAAGAAAAATCCAAATTTATTCAATATACATGTGCAGTTTCTTGCTTTAAGTTCATTTTTAATCTTTCTGGTTTGATAACGCTCAATTGAATCGATGTCAAATTTCTAAAGCAAATTGTTTTAAATAAAGTGATACTAAGAATTAAAATTGATATTTTACATTAGATATATATTTATTCTATAGCTGTGTAATTGAACCAAATTTATTGCATTTGATGTTTTCTACAATATAGATTTTTTTATTGTAAATCAATATTTTCATGCTCAAGTACCTTTAATTAAAAGCAAATAATTAATATTTGTGATTTGCATGTAATACTTAAAGCATTTTATGATGGAGTTATTACAACTTTTTTAAGGTAAGTCGAAATTTAAAATTAATCTGAAAAATTTCCTGTAGTAAGAAATAAATGAATTATCTTTTATATGAATACTTAGTAAAATTTATTACTGTGAAATTAAGTTAATTTTAATATTTTATAAAATAAAACTAAGCAAATTAAAAATTATTATTTATTTAATATTTACGCAATTCAGTTGAATAAGAAATTTAAAAGTGACAACAAAATATTTCAAAACATAAGAAACGGCCATTCATAAAAAATAATAGTATATGATTGGAAGATCATGCGCATTCTGCCGTGTCAGATTAATGACGTCACTACCAATGCTATGTGACGTCATGTCCAAAACACGTCCACCAGTGGTTATCTGTGGACATCCATTAGACGTCTACTGGATGTCTTCTGGACGGTCAGTGGATGGTTCACTGGATCATTTATGGACGTCCAGTGGATGTCTACTGGACCACGGTGGATCATCCAAATAACATCCAGTAGACGTCCAGTGGACGTACTTGTGTTGTGTGGGT
>JAJQOW010000470.1:72500-110742 GCA_037975125.1 Latrodectus hesperus | reverse complement strand
TATTTTATTTATTACATTACATTACATACATTACATTTTATATATTACATTACAGACTGTATGCTTGATTCTTGAGATCCGCTAGTAAGTCTTCGTCGATATTAGGACAAATAGCACAATGACAGATGTACAACCACAGAAGAATAACGAAGAAAACACCCAGGGCCACGGTGGGAATCGAACCCACACTCTTACGCTCTCAAGCGATTAGCAGTGATGCCTTTGACCACTCAGCCACGGAGCGCCCTATTATACTTCAATTATCCTCGCAAGAATTCTAATAAATTGAATAATTAAAATTAAGTGCTTAAAATTTGCAAACAATGACATAATACATAGATTTACGAAAACCAAATGCTATTGAATCTCTTTAGAATACCCGATTCTTTTTACGTAATAAAAAGTGACTGAAAAATGGGAAAATCCACCAAAAATATCTACTTAATTTTAAAATACTCCTAAATGATTACACTGCATTTGTGCCTGTTAAAAACAATTTTACAGAAATCACTTTTCTTCTGAGAGAAATTCTTTCTTATAAAAGTAAAGAATATTAATGTAAATCGGATGAATTTTTATAGGGTGTTGTAATTATTAAAACTAAAAATAATTTTAAAATAATAAAATTTTTCCTGCTTTCTCAAATTGTATTTTTCAAGTATATTTCAGCTGTCAAAATAAAAAGCTTTGTTTGGTCTCTTAAATTCTTTATGTTTATTTTTTAGCCAAGGTATAGGCTATATGCATATTGATTCAGCCATGTTTTCGTATTTTAGTATGGACCTTTCTTAAAATTAATATTCTTTTCCTCTTTTTAAATGAGAAGAAGACCAAAACAGGCATTGCATAGTTAAATGCAAAAATTGCATAGTCTATTACTTAATACTCTGCTTGACAATTGCTAAAGACGGTTCACAACTTGCAATGTAGCATAACATTAAGCGAGACATGAAGCCTAGTAGAATAAAATATTGTTGCCACACTGTTCAGACATTAGAATAAAGAATATTTATCGTTCTGGAAAGTACAAAAGATGTGAAACATCTGAAAGAAAAAAAATGTTCATTTGATGCTGCATACAGAAAAAAGGAACAATGCATCTAAAAATCAGCAAGCACCTTGAAGAAAGGTATCAGTACGGGATATGTCCTCCGTGGAGTGTGATGCAACATTCCACACGTCGCATCATACTTTGCACAACATTATCCAGCAAATGTTGAGGCAATTTATCCCACTCCTCTGGGAGTGCACGGATGAGGGTGTTCTTGTTTGTCGGAGGGTAGTTTCGACCAGCAACTTGCCTCCCAAAGCATCCCACACATTTTCAATGGGGTTTAGATCTGGAGAACGTGATGACCATACAAGGCGTTAAATACTCTCGCTGTCTAGACAATCCTGAACAGCGATTGTTCGATGACATGTTGGTTGTCGTTAATAAAAAAAAACTTATCACCGACAGCACCACGGAAAAGACGAACATGAGGAAGTAGAACTTCATTAATGTATCGTTGGCCCAACATAGTCTTATTCGCAACCACATGTAGGGGCGTGCGACCATCGATAATGATGCCGGCCCACACCATGACACTGCATGTCGGATATAGGTACTTTTCCTGGATATTTTCAGGATGATAAGCAGTACCACTCTCGCGCCAGATCATTTGGCGTCTACAATCTGATGATAGACTGAATCTACTCTCATCTGAGAATAGTACGCATGCCCAGTCCTGTTCAGTCCAATTGCGATGCTCACGACATCATTGCAAACGGGCAGTACGGTGCTGTCTGGTCAATGGTACACACGCACAACAGGTCAGCGGGCGTTTATTACTCCTCCCTTCAAACGTCTGACAACAGTTTTTCGGGAGATCTGCTTTGCTGAGGCAGTAAAAAACTGATTTGCCACCTGCTGAACTGTGGTGCGCCTGTTTCTTTTTGATGATAGGACGATATATCTGTCTTCTGTAGGCTTCGTACATCTAATACGACCTCCCCTGTGCCGCCTACTATACATTCCAGTAGTGTTAAATGACTTCCTCAGCCGTGAAACAACGCTGTGCGTGATGTTGAACTCCCTGGAAACATCTGTTATTTTACGCGCTTCTTCGTTCTTTCCAATAATTTGGCCAGGCATAAAATCATCTAAGTGATGTCGGGAAGACATGACAAAAATTTCAAGTTCGTCTATTAAATCTTTCTTGTAAAACTTTGACTTCAAACAACAATTGTCCACACGCGTCAAAACCATTAAAGCTCTTATGTACACTATCACGTGATGAACAGATGTGGAAAAAAATTTGCATTCGCATATTTCTTCGTACTATATACCGCATTAATTCTAATTTTCCACATTTTGCTTCCTTTCATTTTGTGGTTACTATGGATGATAGTGTCATCCGTCCTTAGCAATTGTCCAGCAGTGTACTATTCATTCTGATGAATATTACATTTACACTTTTGGAAACTATCGAGTAAAATTTTATTTGAAACGTTTTAAGGGAATACTGTTTTTCTGCAATATTTTGCATGAAATTACCAAAATTGAGATCAAAAGTTAAAATAGAATTTAATTTGATTCATTTTAGTTGTTTTTACATGCAATATAGTCAACCCTCCTATAACTCGGTGAGTGCGTACCGGTCTATAAGAAACTCAGATTTTACCTTACAAATCAGATATATATATATATATATATATATATATATATATATATATATATATATATATATATATATATATATATATATATATATATATATGGAGACTAATAAATACAAAAGGCAAGATAAATCATAAATTATTTTTATTGAATTGAGAAGAGTCCATGTAAGGAAATGATAAGAACAATGAAACAAAAACTAAACTAAAAAACTGTTTTCCAACAAAAACAAGGAAGACTTGTAAAATTATGTTATATTTGAATACTCATCTCGCTGTCAGATATGAGTCGCCTTCTTTTAATGGGCAAAATGTCTTCCTCACTTGCTTCATTGGTTTCCGATTGTAGCTTTTTTTTTAACTCCACGAAAACTTTTGTATAGGGAGCTAAGCAATTTCTTAACTCTCTTTTAAACTTTGCGCTGAGCATCGTTGAATGATCAGTTTGAATGAAATGAAGTTCTAATTCTTTAGCTAAATTTAGCCCTTTTTTCACATCTTATAAATCGAGATTTGGCACCCTTTCATTTTTCTTATTTTCGTTTACCAATGCATCAGAGGCTGTGAAAGTGCTCTGAGCCGACACTGAAACCGATGCCGTAAATGGCTAGGAGATAAGCTTGAATGTTTATATAAACATATCCAGCTGTGTTGTCGTCTGCCAGCCAGGCTGGCAATATGGGGTGCGCTGCTCCACTTTTCCAACTGAACCCTATTTTGGTGTGGAGTCCGACTATCTCAGTACACACATGCCAAAGGGACCCGTTTATAGGGTAGGCAACTATTTACAACACAATCATACACAGAAAGGACAAAGACAGGATAGATGGAGATAGTACATACATGCCCGAATGGGGATTCGAACCCAGAACTTCCCTATCCGTATTCAGGCACTCTGACTACAAGACAGGGCGGGCGGCAGCATATCCAGTTAAAACCATTCATTGGGTGCACGGAAAGAACTGATGGGATGTTGTTGAACGGAAAGCGCGCTGTAAGAGTACCGCGTTACAGCAGGGCCTGTCGAATTTCAGCTCCGCATTATATGGAAATCGCGTTCTGAGTGTACCGCGTTATGCGAGGATTGACTGTATATTGATTAAAATATACAAGGTTTTGCTATCGAAAGTATTGGGGTACCTTAAATTTTCTAATTTTCGGATTGATTAAAAATAGATAAAAATATTTATTATGTATACTTTATTAACCGAGTACGAACTGTACTTTGGATTTTTAGGACTATTTTATAGTTATTTTGTACTATGCAGCTTTTGAAAAGTATGTGAAATTTAGTTTTTAGTTTTATAGTATTTCGAGATTTAAGAGTTTGTGATTAAACGTGATCGAGATTTGAAAACCAGATATTAAACCGGTTAATTTATATTGGCAAGATAACTGTGTAGTGTTTGGAGCAAAAATTAAAAATCTCGCCACATCTATACCGACTCATAGGAATTTATTTATTTAGAGTTAAAAAAAAGTGGGAAATCAGTTATGGTATATCTGTTAATTAATTGTCCTCAAATTTAATTCCTTTCATTTGTATAAGTACATGAAATGAGTTTAAAAAACGCGGTGAAATTGACAAAAGCGAATTTTATGTCGAAAAAATATTAGATTTATACAAGCAAATGCAATTAGTTTTATTTTGCTGATATGGTCCATGTGTATAATTTATCTTCAAGAAAATTAACATTTTGCAGAGAATATTAACTTAGAGTTTAAGTAAAGGGGAAAATAAATTATTAAATATCAACTAACCAACTATACTAAATTTAGTTTTTACATTATTAAATAAGTACGCTAAGATGTAACTCCTATGCAATTTTACATGATAATTTGAAACAAAAACATTCTGTAAAAGGATATAATTCGTACTTATGGCCAAATCTGACTGATTAATTTTTGATCAAAACTTGCTTATGCACAAGATTTGAAGCATATATTGGATTAATGCTCAGAAAGTTTTAAAATTTTATTGAGAATTTCATTTCGTAGAAATGTAAAAAATATAAATTCATGCATCAGATAATAATTTATCGTCAATTTATATTACACATATTTGCAGACAAGAATACTAAACTAAAATTTCTTGTGTCATGTCTATAGTTTGTTGAAGCAAACTAAATATATAATTTTTAAAACATGATTAATATTTATATTAATTATTTTAACATTTCATTAGTTAAAATAGTTTTAAAATAATTCTAATAAAACTCAATATTTTCTTAAATACCAATTATTAAAATTAATTAAACGTTCTATTCGATATTTTAATAGAATCAAACTTAAATATATTGCAGAAATTTTATTTTTATTTAAGCTATACAATTTTTGAAATGCATTAATTGTTCGTTCTTAGGAAGAATTTAGTTCATTTTTAATAATAGAAATAAATTCAATAAAAGTTTTGCTCATTAGTTAGGAATGTAGTGACTTTGAACAACAATTAAAAAACTTCAACATTAATTTTAATTGCCATTCACGTTTAAAAATGCAATTAGTTAGGAGTTCGAGCTTCAAAGCGTTCTGAAAAGACATAGGGGCCTGTTTTATTACGAAATTCCTAACTAGTCGGATCATATTACCATTAACAATTCCTTTCTGTTTATTACTGTGTGTTTGATTTCAAACAACTCTCAAAAAATATAATCTTCTGTAATATATTTTAATCATTTGTGATCTGAGCTTAGAATTAAGAATATTTAAAATTTAATTTTAGAAAAAAATCCTTATGATGTATTTAATTAATATGTTGATGTGATTGCATAAAAAACAATTAAATCATTAAATAATTTTAATGATTTAATTACAATAAAAGTAATTTTAAAATTACATTTGAAATATCTTTAGCTTGTTCCCTAAAACATTTCATAATTTTTATTTGTTCTATATAAGGTGTTTAATTTCCTAATTTGCTGTATTTTTTTAAATTTATGCATCAAATAAAGAACAGTATTTAAGAATAATTACTTACATACTTACATATTTTAAAAATTATTAATATGAAAATTGTTCCCAGTGTAATCTGTGATTTAAGAAGTAATATAATTAAAATAATCTTTCTTTATTTTAAAGAAACCAGTTTAGATATTTTTTTTGCTTATATATTAAAATACTTCATAAGAAAACTGCTTTTAGGTGGACTAAATTTTGCTCTTACTGAGAGAAAAAAGGTAAGTATAATCTAATGGTTTTACAGGCATTTCATGTCCTTTGAATTTCTCAGAAACTGTAAATAGCAACGAACGTTTTTTCATCTGATCTTATCTGAATTAAATGTCATGAGCAGTTTTATAATAGATCTCCTCGTATTTCTAAGAAGCTCCTCAAACAACTAATTTTATGTTTAAAAATCATCAGAAGAGTTGAATTGCAATGTGTGTACATCTTTTTATGTACCAATTTGATAACCATAGAAGCAAATGTTACGAAATTATAAAAAATACGTTAGTCATTGATAATTTAAATCGATATTTTTAGTTCTTTATTCCTGAACAATACATAAAAAATGTTATTTTATGAAGCTGTAAATTAGTTTTTTTGCATTTAATTTTCTTTTAAATTATTGCACTTTATTGATGCTTTTAATGATTACTAAGCCTGATGAATTAGGGAATACATAAAATAATTTCAAATTACAATAATGAAACATAACATCATGTTTTACAGTATAAATATTTTTATAAGTATAGAATTGGATAACTAAATTTACCAGTTTTTTTTTTTTTTTTTTTTTTTTTCAGATAAAGCAATTCAAATCTGGAGCAGGTGCATCAAAATTAAACTTATACATAGTGGATCAAATATATAAGTAAAAGCAAAATAACATATGTATTGCAAAATATTTAGCAGCAATAAATAATGTATAACTATTGTCTTTAAAAAGTAGCAAAATACAATTGCATGAATTGTTGAATCATTCTGTGAGTGCGTGCGCACTCTCATGGTCTAATAGGTTACTTAAGAAGTAGAAAACAGTATTCTCTCTCTCTGTGGTCAAATGAATGTTGTTTCACACTTCAAAATGATAATATGAGAACAATATCGTGAATATACAATTACTTTCAAGCAAATAATAATATTTCTTGTTTGTAGGTGTGAAATGAAGTGTGGGAACAATTTCCCAGAATTCGCGTAGAATTTAGATATTTGAATTAATATTATTGAAATGGATTTGCAATAATTACTTTTTTCAAGTGAAAATAATCAGGTATATATTTTATGTAATTACCATTTTATATTTTTAAACTAATTAAATTTACATTGACTAAATTATTGGTAATTATGTTTTTTTAAAAAAGCGATAATTTTATGTATCTCATTAGATAAGGAAGCAAAATTATATGAATTTATCAGGCTGTTAATGAAGAGGTTTACTGTGTAGGTAACCATAAATTTCTACCACACATTTTCCACTTTATCTATAAATTTCGTTAAAAGTATTTTCTGCGAAGCTGTGTGCCAATGTTCCTATTCCAATCAATTCACACAATGCCATAAAACATTTTAAATAAATGTTTTAAATAACACACATTAAATAGATTTAAAATTTTTAAAGTATAGTTATTCCAATTAATTGCCCCTACCATGTCTAGTGGTCAGTGTGCCTGACTGAAGAGAGGAGGTCCTGGGTTCGAATCCCAGTTCGGCCATGGATGTACATTCTGTCTCTGTCTATCCTGTCTTTGTCCTTTCTTTGTATGTATAGGATGTGAATAATCCCTATAAACGGTTCCTTATGTCATGCGCGTGTACTGAAAAAGTTGGACTCCACAACAACATTCCAATAAATTTAGTGAAAACTTAGTGGATTTAATAAGCTCCTATGAATCATAACGAATCAACTTATTCTGAAAATTAAGATGGAATATTTTGTAATAATTTAACAATATTTTTAATAATCAGAGTTTAATAATAAACACAATCAAATATATAATATTAAAATATATAACGAAGTACATTGAAGTATTATATATATATATATATATATATATATATATATATATACAGGGTGATTATAAAAAAACTTTGCCAACATCTGCACTTCTAGCGTCCATTCTATTTAACCGATCAAAATGATATTTCAAATATAGTTCTTTTGAGATATGCGCTCGAGATTCTGTGAATGGCAACACAGTGGCCCTCGCGGTTACAGTAATAGTGACAGAAACTCGAAATTTTCGAATGGCAACGTCTATTTTTTACCATCGCAAAATGTTCAGCACATGCGAAAACCCTAAATAGCGTTGAAACGGTACCGATATGTCTAAAAACGGACGTGTTCTGCAAACACAAAAAAGAGTTCTGAAAACCGGCCAATAAAACACGATCTGGGCGCACGCAATAAATTTGCATGTGACGGAGTCAAGAAACCAATCACAGAACGCCGGTCGCCAGATATTCAACGTAGGAAACCTATAAAATACCAAGCGGGTATGCGAAGTCGTCATTCGGGAACTCGCACATGCCGACGATATGAGTCTTCCTAGGAAAGTTCGCGGTGAATTGATCAAACTCTATGACCAAAATGGGATGAACGCTGCGGAAGCCTTGCGTGTGTATCGCCGCAATCATCGACAACGACGCGGCCCATGTACTCTGCAAGCTCTGCGTGATTTAGTGCGGAAATTCGAAGATACAGGCTGCACCTGTGACAAACAGCACTCCTGACGGCCAACTGTTTCTGAGGACGTTGTCATGGAAGTGCACCATACAGTGACTGCAGGACACACAGAAACCGCAAGAGGCATAGCGCGCGTGTTGGATATTCCGAACTCAACGGTCCGCAAGCTCTTGCGCTCGGTACTTCACATGTTTCCCTATCGGTTCCAGCGCGTCCAGATGTTGGAGCCGGGTGAACCACAACAACGTCTGGACTTCGCAAATGCATTTTTGTTACGATATGATGCGGATAACGACTGGCCACTTCGCATACTATGGACGGACGAGGCGCATTTTACCTTAAATGGCAGCATTAACACAAAGAATTGTGTGCACTGGGGAGAGACGAATCCTCATGCTGTGGCGCCAGTACCATTATTTGACACCAAAGTGACTGCGTGGTGCGGCATTACAGCTACATTTGTTCTGGGCCCGTTCTTCTTTGAGGAAACGACCCCGACTGGCCCTGCAACATATTCTGTAACGGGCCCTCGGTATGCAACCATGCTGAAAAATTATGTCTAACCGGAGTTGCGTCGGCTGAATGCACTCAATGACATTGTTTGGATGCAAGATGGCGCACCTCCACATATAGCGAGGTCAGTTAAAAGGCTCCTGGATCAGCATTTTGGTGATCGCATCATCTCGCGCTATTATCCTTTTCTGTGGCCTGCGCGATCCCCAGATCTGACGTCTATGGATTTCTGGTTTTGGGGCTATCTCAAATCCAGAGTTTATCTGTGCAATCCTCAAACATTGTCGGACTTAAAGGATTCTATACGGCGTGAGATTGGAAACATCCCTCGTGCCATATTGCGTGCAGTGACATTGTCCACCGTCTCCCGCATGCAATTCGTAATTGCCTGTGATGGCACTCATGTGGAAAATGTTTGAAATTAATAAAGATTTTTTTCTCTATGTGTTCTCATCATTGAGCAGTGTCTTGTCTCTGTCGTATGCATTATTCCTCCGTGCGCCTTGAAGAACTGTTTGTATGTGTATAACACGTCGACATATCGGTACCGTTTCAACGCTATTTAGGGTTTTCGCATGTGCTGAACATTTTGCGATGGTAAAAAGTAGGCGTTGCCATTCGAAAATTTCGAGTTTCTGTCACTATAACTGTAACCGTGAGGGCCACTGTGTTGCCATTCACAGAATCTCGAGCGCATATCTCAAAAGAACTATATTTGAAGTATCATCTTGATCGGTTAAATAGAATGGACGCTAGAAGTGCAGATGTTGGCAAAGTTTTTTTATAATCACCCGGTATATATATATATATATATATATATATATATATATATATCTATATATATATATATATATATATATATATTTAACGTGATCTAATAGCCGAAATAACGCTAAACTTGATATTTAAACTAATCAAGTCATGAAAAAAGGGATCCCATAAAAATTCAGCTCTAGGGTATTTTGTGTCATTGCTGTAGCTTAAAATAACGAGAATCAGTATAAAACATGGGTATCAAAGAAAAATGCATATGCTGTGCGATGACTGCGCCAATAATAGGGGCTATAAAAGCAAGTAGTAGAGAACTCCGACAAATAATCTCAGTTGAAGTAAATGAGCTCCAGTGGCCATACCTCTCACGTTACCGGAACGTGCGTTATTTGTGAAGCTGTATTATATGAATCAATGGAATGCATCAGCAGCTTTCCGGGAATTTCTATCCAGAAAAAAATTATGAAATGAGCCTTTATCGCTAAATGATTTTAAGAAAATTATTAAGATGTTCAAGGAAACGGGGTCACTGATCTTTCGCACTGATAGAGAACGTAAACCAGTATCAGAAGATGCAATAACTAATATGGTAACTGCAATTGTCATAAGATCGCAGGGAACCATTGCTGTTACTAGCAGTTCCCGGGGTGTAGCTCGACAATTGGATATGAATCATTCCACGGTATGGCGATGTTTGCCGCACGTTATTGGATTTTACCCCTACAAAATCAGGCGCTTGCACAAACTGAAACAAAGTGGTTATGATAAGCGAGTAACATTCGCTCTATCGTTTCTTGCCACGGTAGAAATTGATGATGCTTTCCAATGGCACATTTTTTTGGGGAGATTAGAGCCATTGTTATCTTAATGGATCTATAAACACACAAAATAGCCGAATTTGGGCTTCTGAGCAGTCCTATAACGTGCACGAAATCCCATTATATTCCCAAAAAGTCACTGTTTGGTGTGGTTTCACAGCCGAATGCGTAATTGAGCCATTTTTTCTAGACCATCACTCCGAGCGAACCCGAAACATGCACCATGAATGCGGAAAGGTATCACGAAATGCTGCAAACTTTTGTTATTCCACAACTTCAGCAAAGAAACCGTCTCCAACACACAATATTTATACAGGATGGATCTCCGTCGCACATTAGTAATAAGGTAAACAGCTGTTGCGCCGAAATTTTACTGATGATAGAGTCATACGTCAAAGTGTTTGCCAGTTGCATTACAGCCTTGTTCTCCTGACCTCACGCCATGCGCTATATGTCTGTGGGGATATTTAAAATCTCAAATTGACGTTGGTGGAGTGTCAAATTTGTCTATTCTAAAGGACAGCATAAGAAAGTGCGGAATATTCATCGTGATATGATACGTACGGCTTCGGAGAACGTTGTGCATAGGATGCATGGTGTTATTTCTGAGAACGGTGCTCACATTGAATGTGGTCTAATTCCTCACCTGGAAAAAGTTAATGCAGTAAATAAACAATAACAATTTAACTGAATGATTTTATGATCTTATGTTATATATATATATATATATATATATATATATATATATATATATATATATATATATATATATATATATATATATATATATATATATATATATATATATATATATATATATATATATATAAGTAATTTAACTATTTGAAAAATCAATTTTCTTTTAAATTATTTCAAAATGACCTAAAGGCTCTTTTATATTTCATTCTATTTTAATAAGAAAATTTAATAATGACGTATTTCATTTTCAGAAATTCTAAATCGTTTTTCATTTTAACATATTGTACCAGAAAATTGTAGGCATTGCATATTATTTCTCTACACTAATAAATTAAATTAACAATAATTTTAATTTTACTATTGAAAAGTAATGTTACTGATATTTTTAATTGCAAAACATCCAACTTTTTTGTGTTGACGACGTATTTGTTATTAAAAAGTAAATGCTTAAGTAATTGGGATATTATGTTTCCTTTTCGATATCACAAATATATAAACTTATGAATAAAATTATTTTCCAACGAATGTTCCACTATAGGATTTCAATAAATTAAATTGCACTTTCTTTTGAAATAAACGAACTAAAACAGATGTTAGATAATGGTAAATATTTTTAAGCTAATAATTAATTCAATGAATCTCTATTACAAGAACAATCGAAGGTACAATTTATTTTTAAACCGGGGAGTTGATAACAGTATTGTCACATTACAATCGATCCTAAAAACAGGAAAATAATAAAAAACTGAAGATTATTTAAAAAGATTTTCATTGAAAACCATCTGCTGCATAAATGTTTAAAGAATCATTTATCATAGATATTGTAGGCGATATTAGCTGGTTTACCTCATTTAATAAAAACAAAATCACAGGAGAGTGGTAAATCTTTTTTTATTGATAAAACAAAATTAAGTTGTACACATAAGTCAAAACAAAACGCATTTAAGGAATATTTAATTTAATATCTATCCACATCCTAAAATCTTCCAATTTTTTCTTCATCCGCAACGAATAATCGCATAATTATGTGAAAATTAATCGTAGTTGCCTGCGTAAATTATAGCAAAGTTTCTAAATTGTACTATGAAACAGGCATTGAGGGGCTCAATTAGCAAACGCGTGAAAGATACTGACTCATTTTTTGAAAGATTCATCGAAAATAGACCCAGAACATTTTAAAATATAAAAATGGCAAAAATGGTAATTATATAAATGTTTAAAGAAATCTTTAAAATGTTAGATGAAAATAATAATTTTTGTAGTTTGTCAAATAAAACAGAATAAAAATCATTTAAAGTTATGAAATAAAGGAAATGTTCTTAATCAGTACTGATCACAATTATAAGTGGAGATGTAGAATGTTTCTAAGAAAAATCTTCTGATTTTCATAAGTAAACATAAGAGATTACGTGAAAATTTCAAAATGTAATAAAAGATTTAATGAATTCTTAAGGAATTTCTAAAATGGAAATATGTATTTAATATCCCAAAATATAGAAGAAAGACAGCGTATTTAAAAATTTAAACAATTTTATTAAAATTATTATGATGATGAACAAAAATTTAAGGGACAAACTACAAGATAGATTTTGAAATATATAAAAGGACAATTATTTCAAAATTTACATCAAACGTTTTTCTTTTATTCTGGATGATTTCACAGTGACGAAACAATGTATACAATTTATTTTGTTACATATAGTAATTTTTTTATTTATGAATAAATGAATTTTGTTAATGAATAAAGTAATTAAAGAAATTTTATATCAATTGTTTTTTTATGAGATATTATCTGTCCTAATGTGGCGTTTGGCTCACTTTTAAAAACAATTTTCCGTAACTATATGTAATTTTGTTAACTATAGGTTATTTTTTCGTCATAAAAATTTTCTGTTTCAGTATAATGTATTTTCTTTAATTATAATACATGTTCTATGAATGAACTTTTGTTATAATGAAATATATATAAAAATAACTTAGTAGAAAGAAACATTTTTTATTTGTAAATCTGAATTTTGCAACATACTTATAAAAAGTTTAGAAGTTCCGTTTTAAAAGTATTTTACTACACAAATAAAAAACTAAAAAATTGACTGACTCGGATATTTAAGTTTTCATACATTTTGAAATATATACATCAAAATTTTAATTCTAAAATTTTTATTTTCCTCAAAACAACTTCTTAATATGGTCATTAATATATATTTTTGAATAATTCATTTAATGATATATATTGGTAAATATTTTTTAAATAAATAATTGTATAGTCATCGATATGCTTTCGAAATAACAGCTGAAATAAATATAAGAAATTTATAAAACAGTGAGAATTTATTTAATCGCTGATAAAAATCTAATTTTTAGTACAAAGATTATATAATATTTTATTACAACGATATAACTTAATAAAATTTATTTACTTTATTTAAATAATCCAGGAATATTTCATTTCATTCATATTAAAGATATAAATCACTAAACATTGGAATAAAAGGATCTTCTGACGCGCGCGTAACCTTCCTCTAACAAAATAAAATATTCCATAACAAATTCTATGTTTATTGAAATAGAATTAGAGTTTAAGAAGAAATGCATGAATAATTTTCTTCTGGAAAATAGAGAAATATTATAAAATGCTTTTCTTTTTATTCCAATAGATGCTTTTTTTCTAAAGAAGACGAAATTGGTTTATGCAATCTTGAATATAGTTTCTATTTAGACTGTCTATCATATGCTTTCTAAACCATGACAGCAAAGCAGACAAAAAATGTAAATTTTATTCAAAAAACTTTCACTCTTGCTTAGCTGTAATATCAATATATTTGCATATTTTTTATATAGGAATTCACTATATTGATCCCTACGTATTCATTAGGCATTTCTCTTACCAAATTACAATAATCTAATATAAACGTTTCCCAGGTGAATTCTGTATATATCAAAAGTTTAATAAAATCATAGAATATTCAGTAGTCTGTGTGGTTAAATGCAATAGAGAAAAAAAAGCAAATTTACTTTTAAGTTTCGTTACCTTAAAGTTTTTAAGACTAATTTTTGTATTATTTATGTAAGTCAACAGTTCGTTTTTCGTCTTTTTAATGATAGCAAATTACAAATTTTTATTACAATCAAATAATTGTATCTAATCTACATCAAACATAACAATAATTTACAATTTCTTTGTCAAATAGTTTTTACACCACAATCTTAATAGAGTCATTTAACTTGAATCTTATGTTGGCATAGATGAAATATATCATATTTTTTGCTTTAATTATTTTTAAATCTGCAGTAAAAGCTCCTTATTCGCACTTCCTTCATTCGCGTTTTCACTATTCGCGGATTAAAAAAATGCGACCCGTTTCCTGTATTCGAAGCTAAAAAGTTCTTTATTTGCGGATCTAATAAGGGCATACATAATAATAAGAGGATTCCAATAGGTTGACTATCTAATATCCTTTATAAATGCCGGAAAATTGACTAATAAAAAAAGTATAATAGATCTTATTACAACTCTGCCTAAAGAATTTGTTAAATGATATAGCCCAGGACATTGACATAACCCACCAACGATCGATGTTTTTGATAATGGGAACAAACAGAATGAAAGCAACCTTATTACTCAATGAATAAAGCATATTTTAAATGTTGCTGTTCCATTCTATGGTAAAAGACGCTTTGCGTATTTTATTGTTTCGTCTTTCACATTCATTACAAAAATTGTGATCGAATAACACGTCTCTACTGCTCTTTTCCTAATTTACAAAGTCAACTAAAAAATGAGAAACGAGTTTCGACACGAAAAAAATCTGTAATACAGCTTAAAGTGAAAACAGAAATGATTGATTGCTTACGCCTTGGAGAGTCATTTGCATCCATATCACACCCATTCAACGTCAACGAATCAACTGTACTATCGATAAAACAATCCGAAGATAAAATAAGGTCTCGTCTGTAGCTTCAACTTCACTGTCAGTGAAAATTGTTCTAAGACAGCAATAGCAAAAAAAAGGAAGTGGCGTTGTCATTATGGATCGAAGACCGCAACCAAAAATTGATGCCCCTGAATTGTCAAATGGTCCGGGAGAATGCAAATAGTCTTTTTAAAGTACCTGATGATAGTTGTAGGGATGAATGTACAGATGGAGGATCTCAAGTATCGGAGGGTTGGCTCAATAAATTTAAGGTCAGACAATCATTGCATAAATATAAAACAGTTGGAAAAGCTGCATTTGCAGACACTGTTGTAACAGAACGATTTCCAAAAGAATTTGCAAATCTAGTAGCTAATGGAAGATACAAACCTGAGCAAGTATTTATTTCAGACGAAATTGCACTGTTTTGGAAGAGAATGTCAAATAAAACATTCATTTCTAAAAGCGAAAAGTCTACTCCTGGATTTAAGTCAACAAAAGGTAGAGTTACACTGCTGCTATGTTCTAATGCATCTGGAGATTGTGTTCTTAAGCCACTGATGCTTTACAGATCGTTTAATCCTCGGATTTTAAAAAATCACAACTAGGACAACCTGCCAGTGTTTTAGCGTGCTGATAAGAAAGCGTGGGTTACAAGGACTGTTTTTTGTGACTGGTTCCGGAATTGTTTTGTATCTGATGGAAACTTATTTTTAAAAAAAACAGAAAAATCAACTTTACAGAAATTCTAGTTTTGAACTATGCACCAGGTCATCCTCGCGCACTTGACAACTATGCATCCAAATATAAAAGTGACATTCTTACCTCCCAACATGACGGCTTTGCTTTAACCTACAGACCAAGAAATAATCCAGGTCTTTAAGCTCTATTAGATTAGATGAACCTTCAAAATCATTTTATATACTATGGAATGTAATCCTGATATGAATGTTATAGAATGCTGGAAGAAATTCGACACAGCAAAATGCATCGTAAAAATAAAAGAATCATTGGAAGAACTGAAGCCACATGCACTGAACTCATGCTGGAAAAAACTGTGGCCTTTTTTGTCTGCAGAAAATGACGAAAATCTGTGAAAGTTCAAACTTTGACGGCAAACAAAACCGAAACAACGCAAGAAATAGGATGAGATAAGTTCGAACAGCTAGAATCAAGTGACATTCAGGAACTGCTTGAATCGTGAGATGAAGACTTGACTGAAACAGACTTGGCGGAAGTTTTAAATTCACAATCCATTGAAGAAGAGGCTTCAACAAGCACTGGAAATGTGACAATTCATTTGAAAAATCTTAGTGGAGGTTTAAGAACGGCAAATGAGCTTTGCGATCTCTTTATGAACATTGATTCATCTATGGAACGAAGTCATATTTTTAAGAGGCCAATTGCTAATGCGACTGCTGCGTATCAATCTGAATTTAAGGAGCTTTTAAGAACTGATAAGCAAGAGAAAATTACAAAATTCTTCAAACCATTGCCTAAACCTTAAGATAATTAATCAAAATGTTCAAATTTTTCAATTCAATTAATTTTTTTATATTTGTTTTTCTTATTTTGTCACCTAGGAACGTAACCCTTATAATCCCATAGAAATTACAATTCGTATTCCCGGTTTCTGTATTCTTGGCATATTTATGGAACATATACTTCGCGAATAATGAGCTTTAACTTTAATTATTATTACTTTAAATCTGATTATATTGTCATACACTTCAAAACTTTACAACTACTATTAGAAATATTAGAGACTCTTTGAAGCGTGACTTTTGATTTTTGCAAAAAGATGTAGATATAGCATTTGCGTTAAATATTTCAACATTTTATTTGTAATTATTGAAACAATGCTTTTCAGAGTTTTTAATTTTAAAATCTAGTAAATATGCATAGTGCCTACTTCTGGAGTTTGTCCCATTAACTCCATTGGTTTATGGTAGCCACTATGGTAAATGGTTTTTCCTTTCAAAAATGAAAGTCAAAAATCTATCTGTTGGCGGTATGTAAGATGGTAGCATATATTATTATGAAGAAATTCAGTAAGTAATAAATAATTTTCTTCTGACGAAAATGTAAAATATTGTTTCCATAGCAATTTACAGACACAGACAAATTGTCAGAAACTATTCTCATAGCAGAAAAAAATCTGCACAGCTGCATGACTACACTCATATTATAGCTAAGTGCTCTGACTAAAATTAAGTTTCTTTTGAAGTGGAAGTATTACATTTATACTTCGCACCCGTATGTTACATAAAATTAAATATTTTTTTTGGTATAGATTACCTCAAAATTATACTTATCTAATCAAAGGTAGTTCAATACTGCAAATGAATTTTTTTCCAAACATTGTTTTATAAAGGTAATTTTAGAGTTAGTTGTTTGAAGAAAAAAACTGTCTGATTGTCCAAATTTATTTCAATAAACTATTGTGAGGATTCATTTTCATTTGTAACTTTTGAAAAATATAGTTCATATTTTTCTAATCAAACATTGCTTTTGAAATTCTAAACCTTTTAAATTTGAGCAAATGGTCAGAAAACGCACTTTCAAAAAAATAAAATAAAGAGTTTTTGACAATGTGTGAAATAAAACTTTATATAAAGGAAGAAATTTTAGCTCGTAGCCGTCCAATAGCTGAATGGTTAGCGCTCACCACTCCTGAGCTGTGGGTACTGGGTTCGAATCCCGGTTCAGGCATGGGTGTTAATTTCTTTCTCTGTTCTCTCTGTGGTTCTCTATCATTTCTTCTGTGTTGATGTATGAATGTGGCCCACCCTATAAACGCGTTTGTGGTGGTATGGCGCCCGGTTCACAGGTGACACTGGGTAACGACAAATGAGTAGCACTTTCTGGCCTTGTTGTGGCATAAGGTTCGTCTCCCAAGTGCCCACTGTTGGAAAAAAATTAGCTTGTTCCTTAGCTTGTTCCATTCCTTTCAAGCTTTTTTAAATTCTTTGTTGTTAAAGTTTATATATTTATACTTAAATGGATATATTAATTACGAAATCATAAGCAGATTTTATTTAAATAAAAATAGAAATGCATACAATTAAATAATGAATTATAAAAATTAAATTAATTTATTTTAAATATGTTTAGCAATGCTACTGTTGCTAATGATAAATAGATTTAGCTGAAAATAAATATTTTAATAAAAATTGATAAAAGAAATCTGTATTTTGCATTTAAATATCTCCTTAATTTTTCCTATGGTTATGCCTGACAAACAATCTTCGTTCTATTAAGTCAGTTCCAATCTTTTCATTCACTTCTTGAAGTTAGTCTCTGAACCGTAGTAAAATCTTATGTGAAGAACTTTGATTTATTTTAAAAGATTATGTTTAAATTTAAGTTCGGCGTAGAGTTTTTCATCTGGTGTGGTATTTGTATAATATTGGCTGAAATAAATTAAGATTCGGTTAAGCACACAAAGTTTAATTTCTTATTCCGACAATGCAACCATTATGATCTTATGTATACAAAATTTTGCTAATTATATCGCACATTTTATTTTGTTAATATGTATATTCAGAATATTTCTTAAATCTTTAAATCATCTAACTCGTTTTAAAATATTCGTAATAAGCACAATCAAAAATGTCTATCGAACGTATTGCATTCAAAGAAGATTTAATTAACAAAGTGAAATTGAGCTTTCTATCATCACAATACTTGCACGATAATCTGTTTTAGAGAAAAATATCACACTTTTGTGAGTATGTATATTATATATATATTTATAATATCGGAACACTATTCTTATAATCATGATGTTTTGATCAAAATAATTTTAAATAAAGACAATAGAAAATAAAAGTGTGTGTGTGTGTGTGTGTGTGTGTGTGTGTGTGTGTGTGTGTGTGTGTGTGTGTGTGTGTGTGTGTGTGTGTGTGTGTGTGTGTGTGTGTGTGTGTGTGTGTGTGTGTGTGTGTGTGTGTGTGTGTGTGTGTGTGTGTGTGTGTGTGTGTGTTTTCTTACATTTAGTGAAATTTTGATAAATACGTGTATTTTACAAAGATAAATCTCTCAGAAAAGGGTTTGAATTTAAAGGATCCGATTATTGATAACAAGCTTACTATTATTATATTAAAATGAAAAAATATAACTTTTTAAAACGTTGACTGTAATATTTTTTATTTTCTTTAATGTACTTATCCATTTCATTTCTTATCTATTTTACATTTTATGAAATTAAAAAAAGAACAAATTAGTGATGAACTGCAAACATTTTTTGCAACAATATTTAAAAATTTGCCATTATAGATGCTTCTTAGTGATTTTATAATATGTTAAAATAAAATTGTAAGCTTTTCGTAACTTCCAAATAAGAAGTTGCTTATATCTTACATATAATGCTTTATGCAAGAAAAGCTGAACTATTTTAACTACAACAGAAAAATTGCTGCATAATATATGTATATATATATATTTATATATATATATATATATATATATATATATATATATATATATATATATATATATATATATATATATATATATATATATATATATATATATATATATATATATATATATATATATATATATATATATATATATATATATATATATATATATATATATATATATATATATATATATATATATATATATATATATATATATATATACAGAGAAAGAGAGAGAGGGAGAGATAGAAAAAGAGACAAAAATTAACATTCTATTTTATTATTAACACCAATATTTTGGGAATTTCATTTCCTAAGCCATAAAGTGAAATTATTATTTAATGAAGTAAACATTGTGGTTTTATGAACTTAAAATAATAAACTGTGTTCTATTAAACTTGTAATGAACCTTTCCAACCATCAGCTAACAATCTGAAAGAGGAAAAAAATAATTTTCCGAAAGAAACATTTCTGATTGTGTTCAATCATCTTTTTTAAGAGATTGGTAAAACCAGAAACGCGTGTTTCATCAAACATAATGAAACCCAAACATACAACATTTTTTGAAAATTCTTTTGATCACAACAATAATTGGAACCATTAAAAACTTAATAGTAGCAGAGGTTATAGAGTGATTTCAGATTACATGTCAATGATTCATGGCAAGAAAGTTAGGCTTTTCCTCTGAAAATTGATTGCCATTTTTTTATTTTTCAACTATATTTTTATATATTTTTAAATAAATTTTTTAAAGAATTAACTAATATTCATTTTTGAAGAGAAGAATTCTTTTGATAGTCTTTATGAAATCTGTAGCCTTTAGAATATACAAATGATGAAACATGTTTCTATTGGAGTTGCGGAACCTTAGAAAATGAGTTCTTTTTTCCCAGGAGAATTACATTAAAAGAATGTTAGTTCACCGGATGTTTTTTGGTTTGAGTGGAGAACGATTTAATAAAATTTAATAAATCTTATGCCGCCCAACTTTTCTAGTGGTCAGCGTGCCTGACTACAGATAGGGAGATCCTGGGTTCGAATCCTGGTTCGGGCATGGATGTACTTTCTCTCTCTTTCTATCCTGTCTTTGCCCCTTCCTTGTATGAGTGAGGTGTGAATGGTTGCCTACCCTATAAACGGGTCCCTATGGCATGTGTGTACTGAAGAAGTCGCACTCCACACCAAAGTATAGTTCAGTTGGAACAGTGGAGCAGCGCACCCCATGTTGCCAGCCTGGCTGGCATACGACAACAACAATAGTAAATTTTATATGCAGCTGTTGCTCTCCCTTTCACTTGAATCATGAGACGTATTTTTATGCCAATTAAAACGTTTGTAATTCATTTAAACCATAGTTGATATAGATTTTAATTCACTGTAAAATTGCTGGTATCACTTTGCATTCCGTCTGGGGCTCTGCCCGTTTTCAAATCAAGTTACTTTGTCCTTTGCCTGCGTTCCCGCTGCTGGTAAAATTAATATTTTCACCTTGAATTCCCTTCTTATCTATATTCCCACGGTTTAAACAATTTTAAAAAAATAATATAAAATGTATTCTTCAAATTTTCGAAAGAAGCATAGTTTTTACCCACTCTGATGAACAGTTTTCAATTTTCCCAAGCACCACCAATCAGGAATTTCTTAGAATATGGGGATAAATGGAATCCCAAAATTAATAATTGGTAAATTCCAAATTTAGTAAAATAAAAATGAAGTTATAAATGTTTTTCATTTTATTCCATTCCTATTGTTGTTATTGCTGATCTAAAATCGAAACCTTTTAACCATGTTATTTCTTTAAATCATGTTTTTTAATAAGCAAATAGTAAACTATCATCATTATTTTATCAATCAAATAAACATCATTATTTTCTCAATCAAGTAAACATCATTATTTTTTCAATCCACAATTTTTTGGGGAAAGGTATTTGCATGTTTTAATTTGAGAATGACGCCAGATGTTAGGTTTTAAACACCAGTAATTCATAAAACTATTAATTTCTACTACCGTAACTAAGAATTGCTTAAATGAGAGCATTAAAATTAGTATAAAAATTAAATGTGTTAAAAATTGATAGCTATTAATTGCTCCTCTCAAGATTTAGATGGCTAAAAATTCATGAATAATCACTCATAATTATATTGGTGAATTTTTAGAATTAACAATATATGTAATATATGTGGGTTGAAGAGGAATCAAAAATAATATTTTTAATAAATTTTAAATTGTTTATGAAATTTATAAAATTAAACGTTTGTTGTATCATTTTTGAAACTTAGAAATATAATACACAAAGAAAGTTTGAAAGGTATTCGATTTATGTAATATTATCACGATAATCGTTACTATTCTATAATGAACACATAATTGTATACTTACATAATCTGAAAATTAAATTCATACAATTCAAGATTATATGAATTATAAATGAACGTCACAATTTTAATAAGTGTTTTTTGAGTTTTTTTTATACTTATTGAGCAGTTTTCTTAGAGAATATTTAAAAAAAAACCCTTAAACAAATTCATTACTTTTATGATATGAAAAGACAAATTATCAGAAATATGTTGTGAAAATTTATTTACGTAATGATGTGAAAAATTTGGTGAATTAAGTAGTATGTTAAAAGTGATTCTTATGAAAAAAATTAGTCTTTGTAATTAGAGGACATAGTCTCAAAAATAACCCATTCTTTTAAAGTTTATATTTGCAGCGAAAATGAAAAGAAAGAGGAGAATATTTTCAATTAATGATTTTCTATGGTATGTTGCACTTCTTTATAAAGTAGAGTGTGCCTATATTAAAAATAAATGACAACTTAAAGATGCATATTTTATTTCTAGGTAAGCAGCCTTAGGATGAAATGAAAACATTTCGCTTAAATTTTTCTAAATATCAGATTATTATTTCAGAAAATTACCTGAAAATGTGTGGCATTACTGAATTTCTACGGTTACGTTGAAGAGTCAATTATCTCTAAACAATGAAAATAGTTTGCCATGGTTTAATAATCATCAACGAAATTCTTTCCTAAATATGTAATTGCCAAAAAAAATTTTTTTTACTCGTTTCGCAATTATAAATGAGCAATTTTCTTAATTTTTATATTCTGAAATATTTATTATAGTTATTTTTAGATAGATCCTATTTTGTAAAATATAAAAATGAAATGTCTCATGAATTAATAATTTACGAATATACATTATTATATTTGCATATATTTTAAAATATTCATAGAATTTAAAATTTGTGCTTCTGTTTCAAAATTAATCAAGAATTTTGTCATTTTCAATGAGAACAAATTGAAACATTTCACTTCTAAGTAAAAATAATTTTAATTAAGTATTATGAAACTTGTCTGATGATAACAATAATATTTCATTACACATAAACGTAATTTTGCCAATTATTACCTCTTTTTAAATTATAAAATATAAATATTTTTGGACTATTTTACTAAAGTCATTCTTAACTAAATATTTTATGTTTAATTGATTATCTTTTCATATATTTAAATAATTTCAAATTCAGTTTAGCATCTTAATTTTCAGATTAAGAAATGATAATTTTTCTAATTAACTATGATATAATTTCTTTAAAGTAAAGTTTAATTGTACATTTAAGGAATAATGACAAAATATCTTTTGGCTAATTTTATTAAAATTTGCTAACCTATAAATATTTATCGTTTCTTGTGCATCGATATTATTTACTTTAATGGTGAAAATACTAACTTTCAAACTTTAATCGTAGATAAAAGTGAATTTAGTTGTTTCTTTTAAGTTTGTTTTAAGTTTTATTGGTCCAAAATTGCTTGAAAAATTATACGAGAATTGAGTATGTGCCAGATAAATAATTTGAAATAAATAAATTATAATATAAAATAAAGTTTACACTAATTTGTTTGGCTTTAATTAATTTTTGAATGAATAAATATTTACATATTAGTATTGAAAAATGTACTCAAAATTTATTGTACCCAGGAAAAAGTATCTGTTTTCAAATTTTCCAATGAAGTTTCTTAGCACGAAAAAATTATACAACTGTCTTAAAAATCGTAATCATTTGTGTCCATAGATTTTCAGTTTGTTATACTTTAATATACTTAAATAAATTTAAGTATTATTTAATAAATAATAACTAAACATTTTCCTTTTGCTTATTTGATCCATTATGAAGAAGACAAGATTCAGTATTATTTTTAAATAAAATTCATACAAAAATTTATTTACTGAATAAACAGGCATATAATTTGGTAAAATTCTGCGCAAATACTCATTATATTTTGTTTTCTGCTACGTAGATAAATTAACTGCACGTGAGGGATATAAATATTAAAAATCCCTATTTGTATTAAAATAAATTCTACATAAATGTATTAACCTTTCTGTATAAATGTGCAATATGTAAATATTTGATGCAATTTATTATTTCTAATTACTTTCTTTAGGATTTTTAAACTGCACAAAATAATTATCTACTTATTACAAAATATTACAGTTGGCGTATATTTATTCTTATGATGAAAGATGAATTCAATAAAATATAGTAAGCAAAATGCTTCACTAGGTATTGTAAAATATCTCCTACATATAGTTTTATATATTTATGTTACACTACAAATTGTAAAATATCTCCTCAGAATTTTATAACTTTAAATTTTCTATTAAGATACTTAATTATTCGGATTATTTTGAAAAAGCATTAAGATTTTATTTATTTAAATTAACAATATTATTCATTGATTTATTAAATAGAAACTTCTAATTTATTAGCGACTTGGACAAGTAAATATTTCTTAATATTATATAGATATTAATTTAATAGTTCTATAAAATGCCTCTAGTAAATTTTTCTGATAATAATAACTTTATTTAATCAAGAAAGAGATTAATTAAAGCAATGTGAGTCTAGTCTTTCCTTGATTGTTTTATTCTATAAAAAAAGAAAATTTATTCCATAAACTTAATTTTAAATTTTATTTATCATAGATAAACTTTCACAACTTTACTATTTATTCAAATTTTATTTAGAAATTAAATCTTTAGAAAACACAAATATCTTTAAAAGAATTTTCATTTCGAAAGTTACAGTTTACAAAATATTGACTTTTCCTTATATCCAAGATGTTTCACTTAAAAATATTCTTTTGTAAAATATTGGAATCAACAGAAAAAAAAGGATTTTCTCATCAAAAGTTCTTCCAATGTTTACTTTGCTGTAATCAATGTTTACCTTCATTAATTAAATGATCTTTGAAATTTTTCTTTGAAATTCGTGACTAATGAAGATTTCTATATAGTCATAACTTTTATTGTCAATAAAAAGTGATTATGTTATGGTGAAAATAATATTTGAAGAAATAATTAACTTTTTATTATTGTTTTAGATTGTTAACATATGTACTTTATTTTAATAAATTTTATTTAAATATTTAAACTATTGTAGATGTTGTTTTTGCAAATATCCGTGTCATTTATGCATAAAAAATTTTTCTCAAGATATAATAAGAAGTTAATATAAAAATAGTAACATTACCTTATTATTACAGAATCAGAACTATATATGTATATGTCGAGAGAGAGAGATTATTATTATTAAATTTATTATTGTGTACATGCCATAAATTTTGTAAAAGAACAAAATTCGTTAAAATCGATCAGGCAAACATTTTCCAGCATACATTTGAAACAGAATCAGTCTTATTCATTTATATGTTAAGCAATAATAAAAATAATAATAATAAATTGCAAGTAATTCTTATTAGTAAATTTTTGAAAATTAATCCCTGTGCATGTATTATTCTGTACGTTTAATTATATTTAGACACACCCTATCACAAAGATCATAATACGGAGCCAAATCAGAAGATAACAACACCAAACAATATACCTTAATACAACAATCTATTGTTTATTGGTGATAGTTCAATGTGACAACCAGTACCAGAAATATATTTAAAATGAAGTGCAAACGAAAGACATTTTGTCAAAATAAATTAATTAAAAATATTATTGCAGAAATGCTTAAATATGATAAAATAAATAAATTTTTGGAAGTGGCAATAAAAAAATAATGTTTTTATATCTATGTCTCAAAAATTTTAAAAATCATTAAGTAATTAGAATTAGGAAATATACAATACAATTTATTTTTAAACATGTGATAACTATCAAACGATTATTATTCAAAGTTATTGATAAGAATAAAAAGCAATCCTCTTTTTCAACATATTAATAGTAATAACCATGTATAAATGTATGGTTTATCTTTAAAAAAAATATAAATAAAGCTATGTTCTTTAAAAATGTGTGCGTTTCTGTGAATAATAGGTTTCATCAATTGATTGTAATGGAATGACTAAGTATTCTATTGTTAACTATTAATTCTGTACTTGAAATTAATTCGGAAAATTAATAACTATTTCTGCTGTTTTGCAGCACTTTATTCAAAAATGATACTTTAAACATGATTGAATATTTTATTTGTATATTTATCGATTAATTGAAATGAAATATCATAAAAACAATAATATTTATTTGTATGATTTGGCAAATAAAAATAATATTGTTTATTTTTTTGAGTTTTACTTTTTATTTTCATAGTATGACAAGTTTTCCCTAAAATTGAGAAAATTAATATTATAGCATTTTGTCTTTTTGTGAGTTTTTCTAAAATAAGTACGGGTAATCGCGATATTCAAAATCCCTATATTTCGGGTGGTGAGAAAATGTTTGCCAACATTCTTTTCATGTTATCCAAGCGGTGGAATAAAATTGGATTTTAACTTTTAAAATAAATTGGCAAAAGAACTCATATTTGGGATAAAGTTTACAGTGACCATATCAGTTTTTTATGACCAATGAACCCCTTGGGTCCGAAACATATGTCCCGTTCAGGTGATCAGCTTAAAGCAATACCTTCACTATTTATTTCCCAAGCTTGCTTTACACTATGTATATTTATCTTATGAGTTAGGCAGAGTCGAATTTTTTCAGGCCGAGGATCGAACCTGGCTCCTGCGCCTGTTTTACCGGTGTTGAAATAGGACTTTACTCATTAATTTTTATCTGTAAAGTTTTTTTCCTAAAATTTTATTTCTCTTTTCTCAATATCAAACATACATATTTTACCACCAAAATTTTACATTTACTTGTTTTTTAAAAAATTACAAAATTTATTTCACTCAATAGGTTGAATGTCATTTTGAATAATCTTGTGAACATAAATTTAGTTATTTTACAATCATATTTAATTTTAAATGATGTCTAGCAGATTTTATAGCACATTTTTTTAAAGAAATAATTTATTAAATGTGATATTTTCGTTTGAAAATTATCTCATTGGATTACCGAAATCTAATTGTGTATATGCCACATTAAAAATATATTTTTATTTTAGCCAAATGATTATTCGATTTCTGTAAACTTTCTTTGTTTACTATAACCCCATATATATATATTTATTATTCATCAATTCGTATGTAATTTATAGTAGATTATCAAGAGATTTATAGAATTACTATTTAAGTTTAGAACTCGAATATAAAACAGAAGAAAGATGCGCTTTTATATAAAATGCTGATTTTTTTCCAGCGGGAAACTTTTTTATATATATTTCTGAAAAGAAATTATTCTAAAATTAAAAAACTTAAGAAAAAACTTTAAAAAAATTTTGAAAATTTATAGTTATTGAATACTTCTTCTATTGAACAATTTTTTATGTAATTTAGGTTTGTACTTATTAAAGTGGAGTGAAAAAATAAAATAAAAAGAAGCGTAATATAATTAGCTAAAAAATTTCACTTCATACTTTTCATTTTATGCTTTTATATTTCCACAAAGAATACATTTTTGATAAAATCTATAAAGAAAAATTAAATAAGTTTCTTGCTAAATTAAAGTGATTTTTAGCTTCTGTTTTTGTTATAAAAGAAATATTTTTCCACGGAAAAAATTTTCCAATTTAATACACTTATTCTTCATTAAAATAAAGCATGTATTATATTATCATATAGTATTAAAATATTTTATTTTATTTTAGACACTCACTTGTTTCTTTTATGGTAATATTAATTGTGATTAAATCTTAAAAATGACTGTAAAGCAATGCTATGCCTCTCAAAAAAGGGAATTTATTAAAGAAAGTACGATGATTAGTATTTTTAAAATGTTTTGAAAAATAAAATTGCGTTGAAGCCCCTCTAATAATTTCAACGTTTCTTCGTGCGCTTTTAAAACGCTTGTGAACAATTTTACTTCTTTGCAACCGTTTCCTTTATATCCTCGTCATTGTGACATACTATCGGCCCCATCTGGTGATTTCTTATACTTTGCATATTATTCTTCAAGATGTGTGAGATAATTCTACATGTGAAATTTTTATTTTAGAGTTCAATTTCAATGTGATTCTGAATTATCCTTAATTCATGGACATGGAGTGTATGGACATGGAGTGTAATTTATGGACATGGAGTGTATATCCCTGGATAACTTGGAATGCGGGTACACCTGCACTCATCTAAATGATATGAATCCCATGAAGTGATATATATTTGGAAATATTTTTTTCACCATATTTCAATAAAAAATGAGAAAACTACTTAAGTAAAAAAAAAAACGTGTATATGCATGATGACAAATTCTTTGAAAATCATAGTTGCTGTTAAATTTCAGCAAATATTTCTACTTTAATTTGAAACACAGATTAGTTTTTTATTTATTTATTTGCATTTTAATAATTTTCCTATCTAAATTTATTAGATTTTATTAAGAACAAAAGTTAGATAATATATTATTATAAATATGATATAATTTTTTTATATCAACATATGAATTGTAATAAAACTGATCCATAGAAATACATTAAGATTACTTATTCGAAACAATTATATGAATTTTAATTAAAATCTATAGATGTAATATGAATATTAAATATTATAATAAGTTGTAATATATTTTACTGATTTTTAAGGTAATTTTTTTTTAAATTATTATCGTGAAAGTGTAAATAAAACTGGCCAGTGGACTAGAAAACATTTTCGAAAGACAGAATCAGAACTTACAGTCATTGTCAAGATGACACAACTGTGGCTCAAACACAGTTTTCTAACAGCGTAATCAGCACCATCTCAGATGAATTTTAAGCAGAACTGTAACTCTACACTGTTCCAAATGCCAAAAGTCATTAATCGAGTCTCTTCCCAACACATCTAGAGCCATACGCAAAAAGGTTTGAAATGAATAAGGTTTGCAGTTCCCAATGAGAGAACCACTCATTTCTTCCCGAAATGTAGAATTGCATTTACAGTGGTGTCGTTAAAGATGTTAGGATTAAAAATGAGTAATGTGTAACGTTACGCCTTCTGTAGAGCAGTATTGTTAGGAATTTGGCGAGAATCTCAACCAACCGTGAACCTATCTTACCTTACTAGAATCATGTAAGAATATGGAGGGTTAGCTGTAATGTACCTTGCAAGCTGTGCTTGACACGGAATTCTCATATTTAAACAAAGCGTCTTCAAAGATTACGAATACTTCGTGGATGAAACTGCAACCATTAATAGCACCAGATGTGTTTCAAAGTGGTTCGCAGAAAATTGATCAAACCTCCAACGCTTTCCTGATTTCAGCACAGTTTGAATTTTAACCCCATAGAAAATGCTGATGTTGTCGTGTGATAAGTGGAAAAAAAAAACACGTCATATGGGATCAAAAGTATGGAGCACTGCCCTGACCACACCTTCAGCATTTTCTGTACAAAGGGTGTCGTTGCAGCAGTTGGGGTCGATGTTGAAGAGGGTCGAGGCAACAGATATGCAGTTGAAGAGATGCCTCGGATCCAGCGGAACTTCTGTGCAGTGCCTGCATTCTGCGTAATTTCTAGATCCGTCGTGCATGATTTTCATACCCTTCATGTGTTCAGACCACATTCTGCTAATGGTAGAGGTGATACCACGGTCTGGATTAAGCACAGGTAGGCACCATTTTTTCCGAGTACTTCGCACAGCTGATGCCTTGCGACGACGTTTGCATCGAAGCAAGTGGTAGTCGTGGGAGGGGGTTGATATTCCTAACCACCTTGGCGAGAAAGTCTACCTGTTCATTTCTCTCGATGTTAACATGTACAACCAACAAGAGGGTGCAGGTTTTTCCCTTGCAACTATGGTGGACAGAAGAGCCTTGATGTCTTGGGCAAGTCTCGTTTTACCTCCTTTAATGGCATCCCGAGCAGATTTACAGTCAGAGAATATGTTGATGTCATTCGAGGGGAATGATTGTTTGAGGTAAATGGTAAGAACTGCCTTTGCATTTCACTGGTGAAGTTGGAGGCAGTTTTTCCAGCTGCAATTCGATGTTTGGTCTGGAAGGATAAGGAAAATGCCAGAGTCCCCTGTCGCATTCTGAGTTGGAAGAGCCGTCAGATAGAAAATTCTTAGGATATGATATAAAGAAGCTTCCGACAGCACTTTTCCCTTCCCTTAAATTTGCAATGTCAAAAACGGCAGTGCATGATTTGCCCTGGACAAAAATTCACCCTATAAAAATGTGAAATCGATTATGCAAACGAATATGATCTGTTATTCATGAAAAAGATGGCCCTATATATTTTAATCTAGGGTTTCTATTTCGTTGTCCAATGTGTTTACATAATAAGCACATTTGTAATGCACACGTTATTATTTTTAACAACTTTAAGAAAAGAAATTAAAATAACCAAAAATTATTTAAACTTGCATTATAATTATAAAATAATGAATTCAGTTAACTTAAACAACAGATTCATCAAAATGCTATTGAATATTTGATCAAAGATGTAATCTACCATATCATAATAAAACAATATTAAATTTAGTAAAATGTGTTAAAAATAATGCTTTACCATAATAAAATGAGTTAAAATTTATAATTATTAAAACATTTATCCTTTTCATTTTCTAGAGAAATATGTTTCAATCTAAGTAAACTTTTAGAAAATTGAAAAATTGTCTTCATAGTTCACCATAACAGTATGTTTAAATACATATAAAATATATTTAGTTCCTCTGTAAATGAAAAAAATATTTCATAATTTCAGGATACATATTTTAAATTTACATTTTTGTATAATATATTTTGAAATATTTTGATTTTTTGGCTAAATATTTATACCATATTAAAATAATAAATTAACGTACTAAAGTTCTTTTGAGTAGAATAAATGAAAAGGAAAGTAGTTTTCAATAACTAAATTATAAAAATTAATTAATTTACATAAATTATTTCTGTATTTACTGATTAAAAAATTAATTAGGAAGTTAAAATAGATGACTGTATCAACCTTTTCTTTAAGTTAAAAGTTCTAAGAAATTTTTAAAAATGAGAAATGCAACTGAAGAAGCTTTTCGTAAATAATATTTATAATAAAACAATTTTCATTTTTCTAATAATAAAAACTGATTTTAAGGTTAGACTAGAAACTAACTTCTTCAAATAAGGTTTTTCAGGCAATCTTTTTTATTTATAATATTCAAAATGTTAAATAAAAAAAATACTATGGGGTCTGGTAAATTTCTTGGTCTCGTTGACTGCTGATAAGGGAAATAATATACACAGTAATTTAGCATCTTAGTGTTCAAAAATATTTAAAAACGAAAATATTTTATTAAAATTATTCCACTTTCATTGCATTTCGATTTATTGATGTAAAATTTTCATTAAATTTTAATCGAGAAAATTACAAGAAAAAAATACTTGTTAAATACGCTTTCAATTACTTTATCTTGAATAATAGGATTTATTGCATATAAAATTTTAGCAGAAATGTCAATTATTTTATTTAAATTACATATGACATTGCATTTTAAACGATTTATATTTCCTAGAATATTTTTATGTTAATTTAATATAGATTATATATTTTTACTTTACCAGCAGCCGCATTTAGTCATCAATTTTCTGACTGTCAACAATTTATTAAAATTGATCTGACAAATGTCAAATCTTTAAAGAGGATATGCCACAACACAACAACATAGCTTGTGAAATAAAAAATTTCTAACCCATTATATTTATTATTAGTTTTGAATACTTATAAGAATATATAGATGAATGATAGTAAAATTTTAGAATTACGAAGACTTTTTGATATTATTATACTTAAAGTTTTCTGAAAGTTTGTTATGCTTAAAAAAAAGGTGATTTTATGATATTTAATCCATATGGTACATAAAACTTTAAATAAAATTACAACTGAAAAAAGAAATGCAAATTGACTGGCTTTATTTATTGAACACAATATTGAATAAATACTCATTTAATATTGAAAATGGAATGCATTTCCAATAACAAAGTTAAATCGAGTTCAAATATTAAATTTATGCTTTCAAAATCCATTCAAAGAACCTAATTTAAATACGCTTTTCCATGAAATCATTTTTTTTTCAAATATTGAAACAAAGCCAGTATTATAATAGAAAGAAGCAAAATTAAGTTTCTTCTGTAAAATATTATTTTCCATGTGAAAATGTTTAGTAATAAAAGTGTTTCGATATTTAAAAAAATTGAGGAAAAAAAGGTGCTTAAGAAATAAAGTTAAACTAGATTATTTAATAAAGAGCACAACTGAAAATCTTAAATGAATTCCTGAAACAGCTGTGCTTTACCCGATAGATTTTAGTTTTATTATTTTGTTTTACTTTTTAGAGAAAGTTGTTTTCTGAAAAGGTATTCTAAGTAAAGTAGTCTTCAAAATATAATGAGGAAAGTTTTTGAAAACAAAATTTATTTCGCTTGGCCATATTAATATACAAATAATTTGTTTTTAAATACAACAATTTATTGTTAAGCAACAATGAGTCATATATTACAGAAAAAAGAGCATTGAAACCTCTTTCAGTATAACAAATAATCATTTGCAAATTACTTGAAAATTAAAACCTAAATTTTGAATTGAGATTGAATTATTTAGATAATGAAATTCCAATTAAGGAACATAGTTGAAGGAAATTGTGATGAAAATAATTACACCTGATTCATTTTAATAATTATTTTAAAGTAAAATTTAAAAAAAATTAAGTTATTTTTGTTTGTATTAATATGTAATTTTAATAATTAAGGTAATATAATTTACTTTCTTCGGATTACGTTCTTTTATATAAACTTTAGATTTTATCAATTTAAACTCAAAATAATTTAAATACATTTTATAATTTTAGTATTTTAAGTGAAATGAAGATATTTGTATCGACTTTATTAAATTTTGTTTATTTTTGGGTATATACAATTACACCATATTTTTGTTCTTTTTGAACTATACCAAAATGTTGCTCAATTTATTTACGGCTGAAAGGTACTGAATTTTTCAGTTCCCTTTTTTTATCTCTAGAGAATAAATTTTCAGAAATGTTGTTGTTGCTTATCCCCGACTGGCGTGACAGTACCATCACACCAGCCCCATGAATCCAAGAATAGTCAGTCTCTCAAGCACCACCTCCGGTCTGAACTCCATGTTTCGTCTCTCACACACAACGCACTGAAAAATATGAGATGGGGAGGCCTGAACCACTCGACATTTGGGACAAAGAGGGTAGACCTTGGTACCAGAGATGTATCTCTGAGCAAGCAGGTGGCCACTTCGCAGTCTTGTCAAAGCCGTTTGGCTGCATCTCTTGTGTTTACCCACTAGTGTGGAACCAGGATGTATGCATGTGTACCATTCGTGGGTAGGAATGGTATCCCTATAAGTAGCATTGATAGCCATCCTAACACTAGAGGTTAGCTCTGGGGATGACAAGCAGTCTCCAATGATGATATTCTGTAGGCTTCCATCCTTGGCTAACTGATCCGCAACTTCGTTCTCATACACATTAACATGAGATGGCACTCACTGGAAGACTATGGTACTGGCTTTCAAATTAGTAAGATGTTGTATTATTTTAGTTGTTGTTGTGCCACCATTCCACCACCACTGGGCCAGATGTTGTATGGAGCTTCGGCTATCACTGAGGATCCAAATATCAGAGACTTTACCCTCAGTAACACAGAAATTTTAAGCCTCTTCAATTACGGAAAAGCTCCGCTCGAAAAACAGAACAGTAATTTGGATTTCTTCTGCATATCTTTTTACCATCTCCCTGTTGAACAAACACTCCATTACCTGACTCAGCACCCTAACCCCTACTGCCATCCGTGTAAATCTGCAGTGCATTAAGGGGAATCTAGTGGATTATTCCCAAAGATAGCTGTCTGAGATATTCAGGGTGTTGAGTTCTCTTGTTAGAGTGAGAGCATAGTTCGTTCCTAAAAAGACTTGATCATGAAAGGTCGACTTTGCCCCCATGCGGCAGGCCACGGAAACGGGCTCCACGTTCTCCAGCAAACAACCTTCTCTCTGCGCCTTACTCAGTGGGCTATCACGCTTTAGCCGTTGGTTTTATCTGCAGGCACCTACAAAACTAGATGTTCGGTTCTGGTCACCGTAACTGGCAAGTCTGGCAAAGTAGTTTGTTAATAAACATTTTCTTCGTAGTCCAAGGGGGAGTAGATTAGCTTCATAAAGAACAATGTCTCTTGGACAGCTATTTCGGAGGCCAATTTTCAGAAATAAATTTAACATTTGCGAGTAACATACTTTTGGGTTTATTTCATAATGACAATACCCTTGCAAAAATTACTTCATACTAAATGAATTTAAAATACTATGTGTTTGCGTAATTATTATTAATAGAAAATAATACATGACGCAAAAACAAATGACAATTTCGTAAAATAATGACACATAGAACAATTTTCTTAAACGTTTCAAAGAATAGTTCCCAATTAACTAAATGTTTATTTTTCGAATATTATTATTTCTTAAATCTAAAAAGTGATTCCTTAAAATAAGATATTTAATTTGTTACCTATAAAAAATTAAACAAGAATTAACTGAAATCCCTTCAATATAATTAGATTAAATTACATTTTAAAAAATTACATATCAGTTTATATTTTCTTCATTCTTTTTTGTAAAATTTGGACAAAAGGAATTAGTATATATAGTAGCATATATTCTTTGAATTAGGGACCTATGTGACATTTTTTCGTCACTAAGCAATTTAAACGCTATTGCCATTTTTAGGAAAAAAACTACATATATGAGGTAAAACACCAGATAAAACCAAATGTACTAACAAAAGAATCCGAAAAGCAGCAAAAGATCAAAATGGCAACACCAAAACGAAAACTGGCAAACGGGAATATATCGTACTTATCTGGTAAAATAGCAAGTCTTTTAAAGAATTTAAATCAGCAAATTAAGAATTAAATTGTAGAAAATAATTAAATTTGATAAAATCAAACATTGTATGACATTTTGTATAACATTCAGGTATTCACTTTGTGAAATAAAAGGTAATTTACATAGAAATTGAAACGCAAGCCAAGATCTTATGGAAGCCCTTATAAAATCAAAGGGAGAAACTTAAGTGTGGCTTTCATCAGTATGACAATTTACTGAGTAGGATTTGCCAGGTAACTTTTTTAGCAAAATCTAATCTATGAACTGCTGAGGTAATAAACAGTTTGCAGCAGATTTGTCAACAACATTTCCATTAAATAATAGCAGTAACATGAACGAATGTAACTATCAGAAATTCAGATGAAAATTAATTATTGAGAAAAACAGTGTCCTAGATTGCATCTTGTGTGACAGTATAAGCAGTAAAAATGCTGAACCATCCATTAAAAATAAAAGAGGTCATATACATAGCACTATTTACATGAAGAAAAATGCCATTTAACATAGCAAAGGATTTAATTCTCGATGCTTTTAGTGACACCTATTTTCTTAAAATTCAATCTTAATGTACAATAGTAATGAAAATATATTTACATATAATGAACAAAGTTTTTAATAATTAAACTGCTAATGTTATATATTAGTACTAACAACTAATATACATTATTAACTAATATATATATAAAATTTAAATTTTATTCGCTAGAAGAGTAAGACTTGCCTTAATTTCAAGAAACATTTTTTAATCTTTGCACTAAGAGAATAGTTTAAATCCAATAAATACTGCATTAAAAGGAAGCTACATATTTTTTCTGTTGATACTGTTTGGTACGTTGTACTAAATTATATACAGTTATAAATTCTTAATTTCTCCATAAAGAATAGCTTTTATATAAATGAGTCTAAAAGGCATAAGTCAAAAAATATATTTTTAAAAGAATACCAGTTAAATGAACAAGTGTATTTTTTAATCTTACTCAGTATTTTTTAAAAATACTTTATAATATTTTATTCTCTGAGTCCCATAATATTGTATAGAAGATATTTATCTTCATTTGCTTATCGAAAATATATTTCTGCTCACAGAGGAAGAAAAGAAAATTGCGAAGAAATTTTTGTAGCAGAAGTTGTTTTTATTTTTTGTACTTATACGATGTAAAAATATTCCTTTAAAATAAGTTAAGATATTGAGTTTATAAAAAGGAAATAATTTATAGAAGTGTATTTCTGTTATTTACTTCAATTATTTTAACTAATTTCTAATTATTTAATGTATATTGTTATGCAATATTAGATATGAATACACATATTATTTTAAAATTAATTTATTTATACTTATATTATAAAATATTCATTATTTTTAAATGAACTAACTTTAAACGAATAAATGAATGAATATGGATTTTTAAGTTTTAAATATTTTAGGAATAATTTTAGTACTCAATAACTCTAAATATTTAAGTAGTTATAAGCATGGTAAATAAGTTTAGGTATTAAACTTTTTATGAATTTTTAAAAAGTAAAGGTAATTTAATCATTTTTTCTTAAAAATATATTATTTAAGCAACATTAATTTTGTTAAATTATTATGATAGAATATATCATCTGCAAAACAATTAGATTTTAAGAAACTACTTCTCACTTTATTACACAGATATTTAAAAAAAGCTTCAATAAATATTAGTTTCCATTGCTAAAATATATAGTTTTTAATATCGAAACCAATTTTCAATTACAGATTGAGAAAACAAGTTTCATTTCACATCTACGAGATTGAATTTTGAATCACGAAACTTTTTTACTAAAGAATTAAACAAGAATAAAATAGAAATGTTTGTTATACTTTCTGATGAACGTTAAACTTTCTTTTGAAATGTTTGATAAGCTTTTTTAATTTAAAGAAAAAAATAGTTAAACTTCCTGTTGTAAGTTCTTAACAACATTTATTAGCGCAATAACAAGGATATTTTCAGAGGATCCTTTTTTTAATGCCCGATCATTTGATAGATCATTTGATGGTTTTCTACGCATGACTTATGCCTACGCTTACGCATATGAATAAATTAGCGGATCATGCATGGAAGGATATCGGAGAATTATCATTCATTCGATCATATTGATTTTACTGATTCCGTTCCTTTATCACGACATATTCTTATATTTTCTGTGAGTGGATAGGTTCATAGAGAAAACGGTATAAGTTTGATATATCCTCTGAGAGATTCCTTGCCAATTCTGGCTTTATTTGTTTTGATCATAATGTTTTTGTTTTTCCTCTTGATGTCACCAATTTGGTATTTTGTTGTTTTTCGCTTTTTTGTTGTCAGGTTTGGTTTTTTATTGTATTTTACGTCCTTTTTCCGTATATGAGTATTTTAAGAGGCAGCGGCGTTTGAATTGCTTGGTGATAAAAAAAAGGACAAAGATCATCAATTGGGGAAATACACCCTCTAGTTCAAAAACAAGAAAAAACTATAGGAGAGTATAAGAATGACATATGCCTCCAAAAAAATTTCTCGCCAAATCTGGCGTCATTTATTTTAATAATAGTGTTGCCGATTTTTCCTTTAGCATTACCAATTTCAGTTTTTGCTGTCCGGTTTGGTTATTTTCTCGTATTTTATGTCATTTTTGCCTCATACATTTGTGTTTTTTATGTGTCAAGAGAGTTTGAATTGCTCATCGACAAAAAAAGTCATAAAGATTGCCAATTGGGTGGATGTACATTACTATTTTCCAAGAAATAGTTCTGTTTGCTGGTGTTGCTCTGACAAGAATTGGAATCGTATGCTAGTTTTCTGTGGTTTCAACCAGTATTATGAGTGACAGTAATACATTTTCTGGGTCATAAAACTCTCATGTTGTTGTCTAGTGCCAGCTAGGCTGGCTATATGGGGTCTGCTCCTCCACTTTTCCAACTGGAGTGGAGTCCGACTTCCTCAGTACACACATGCTATAGCTACCCCTTTTTAGGGTAGACAACCATTTCCAACCCATTCATATAAGTAAAGGACAATGATAGGAAAGAGAGAGAGAGAGAGAAACTACATCCATGCCCTAACAAGGATTCGAAACCAGGGCTTCCCTATCCACAGTTAGGCATACTAATCATAGGATGGCATAAAATTCCCATATTAAGCTTGTTAGCTGAATTTAGGAATTTAACATGAAATTCACACATATTCATTATTCGCACAGCAGCGGACAACATTCTGTTGCAAGATGGACACTTAGTAATGTTGGCAGTTAGAGAAAGACTGTCTGCTTCATTGAAAAAGATGACGATTTCTACAGAATGATTATTCAACAAATTGAAACATTATGGTTGCTTATGGTAGGCATCAGCATAATTCCCAGTACCCAGCCCAAATTCGCACTCCACCAGTTAGGTAGAAGCTGGGGGTCTTTGAAATAGAGAGTTTTACATTGACAAAACAAAAGAATTCTCAATACTTGACCTGCCAATCCCAGAGGTCAATCTACAGACACTGTGTCCTGATCTACTGAAAGTCCAATATACAACGAACACGAAAAATCTTTCGTTAAATTAGGCTTTG